>NW_025551995.1:0-2500 GCF_020424385.1 Procambarus clarkii
CCAGAAAGCACAACTACCTTCCAGTAGCTGGCATAACTAGTATGCTTTAACCCACTACGCCATCAGACCTTACAAAAGAAGTAGATAGTTCGAGATATATATATCTCAAACATCTCTACCTCCCGAAGGCACCAGATGAGTGAGGGGTCAGTCTGCAATTTTCGTCAAGCCACTGTCAATGTGAGAGAGAACTCGTGTCCCAGCTTATAAGCCTATACTTGCATAAACCACAAGTGAAGATAAACAATCTTTGGACAACACCCACCAGTGGGACTCGAACCCAGAAAGCACAACTACCTTCCAGTAGCTGGCATAACTAGTATGCTTTAACCCACTACGCCATCAGACCTTACAAAAGAAGTAGATAGTTCGAGATATATATATCTCAAACATCTCTACCTCCCGAAGGCACCAGATGAGTGAGGGGTCAGTCTGCAATTTTCGTCAAGCCACTGTCAATGTGAGAGAACTCGTGTCCAGCTTATAAGCCTATACTTGCATAAACCACAAGTGAAGATAAACAATCTTTGGACAACACCCACCAGTGGGACTCGAACCCAGAAAGCACAACTACCTTCCAGTAGCCGGCATAACTAGTATGCTTTAACCCACTACGCCATCAGACCTTACAAAAGAAGTAGATAGTTCGAGATATATATATCTCAAACATCTCTACCTCCCGAAGGCACCAGATGAGTGAGGGGTCAGTCTGCAATTTTCGTCAAGCCACTGTCAATGTGAGAGAACTCGTGTCCAGCTTATAAGCCTATACTTGCATAAACCACAAGTGAAGATAAACAATCTTTGGACAACACCCACCAGTGGGACTCGAACCCAGAAAGCACAACTACCTTCCAGTAGCTGGCATAACTAGTATGCTTTAACCCACTACGCCATCAGACCTTACAAAAGAAGTAGATAGTTCGAGATATATATATCTCAAACATCTCTACCTCCCGAAGGCACCAGATGAGTGAGGGGTCAGTCTGCAATTTTCGTCAAGCCACTGTCAATGTGAGAGAACTCGTGTCCAGCTTATAAGCCTATACTTGCATAAACCACAAGTGAAGATAAACAATCTTTGGACAACACCCACCAGTGGGACTCGAACCCAGAAAGCACAACTACCTTCCAGTAGCCGGCATAACTAGTATGCTTTAACCCACTACGCCATCAGACCTTACAAAAGAAGTAGATAGTTCGAGATATATATATCTCAAACATCTCTACCTCCCGAAGGCACCAGATGAGTGAGGGGTCAGTCTGCAATTTTCGTCAAGCCACTGTCAATGTGAGAGAACTCGTGTCCAGCTTATAAGCCTATACTTGCATAAACCACAAGTGAAGATAAACAATCTTTGGACAACACCCACCAGTGGGACTCGAACCCAGAAAGCACAACTACCTTCCAGTAGCCGGCATAACTAGTATGCTTTAACCCACTACGCCATCAGACCTTACAAAAGAAGTAGATAGTTCGAGATATATATATCTCAAACATCTCTACCTCCCGAAGGCACCAGATGAGTGAGGGGTCAGTCTGCAATTTTCGTCAAGCCACTGTCAATGTGAGAGAACTCGTGTCCAGCTTATAAGCCTATACTTGCATAAACCACAAGTGAAGATAAACAATCTTTGGACAACACCCACCAGTGGGACTCGAACCCAGAAAGCACAACTACCTTCCAGTAGCTGGCATAACTAGTATGCTTTAACCCACTACGCCATCAGACCTTACAAAAGAAGTAGATAGTTCGAGATATATATATCTCAAACATCTCTACCTCCCGAAGGCACCAGATGAGTGAGGGGTCAGTCTGCAATTTTCGTCAAGCCACTGTCAATGTGAGAGAACTCGTGTCCAGCTTATAAGCCTATACTTGCATAAACCACAAGTGAAGATAAACAATCTTTGGACAACACCCACCAGTGGGACTCGAACCCAGAAAGCACAACTACCTTCCAGTAGCTGGCATAACTAGTATGCTTTAACCCACTACGCCATCAGACCTTACAAAAGAAGTAGATAGTTCGAGATATATATATCTCAAACATCTCTACCTCCCGAAGGCACCAGATGAGTGAGGGGTCAGTCTGCAATTTTCGTCAAGCCACTGTCAATGTGAGAGAACTCGTGTCCAGCTTATAAGCCTATACTTGCATAAACCACAAGTGAAGATAGACAATCTTTGGTGGTTTATGCAAGTATAGGCTTATAAGCTGGACACGAGTTCTCTCACATTGACAGTGGCTTGACGAAAATTGCAGACTGACCCCTCACTCATCTGGTGCCTTCGGGAGGTAGAGATGTTTGAGATATATATATCTCGAACTATCTACTTCTTTTGTAAGGTCTGATGGCGTAGTGGGTTAAAGCATACTAGTTATGCCAGCTACTGGAAGGTAGTTGTGCTTTCTGGGTTCGAGTCCCACTGGTGGGTGTTGTCCAAAGATTGTTTATCTTCACTTGTGGTTTATGCAAGTATAGGCTTATAAGCTG
>NW_025551995.1:5000-7500 GCF_020424385.1 Procambarus clarkii
TAAGCTTCGCTTCGATACTGCAGACAGTCTGGGAGGCCATCCAACTTCCGTGGAGTGCCCAGAAGCAAGGACGGACCGGATTAGAGAGCCAAGAACTCTATCAAGAGTCTGCAGCAGAGGGAACGTTGGGCTGGTGACGTTTGGGACGCCCAGAGGACCACGTTGTATACATCAAGCGAAAAGCTTCGATCCGGCCTAGGGTATTTTATATATTGTGAACATTTCTACTTATCATTTTATTGTCCAAGTGACAGAGTGTTAGGATAGGAGCCAAGAGATCATGTAGGCTTGATGGTGGTGTGAACATAAATGTGTTGATGCAGTGATGTTAGTGACCCTGGAGGCAGTAGCTGGTTTGCAAGGAGCCAGTAACGAAATTTGAAACGCCCAGCTGATCGCGTTGCCAGAGGCGTGGGTGTGTCCCGCCACCTGACAGTTGGAGCCATCAGCTGATCGTGTTGCCAGAGGCGCAAGATGTGTCCCGCCTCCTGACGGGTGGACCCAGTCAGCTGACCGTGTTGCCAGAGACGTGTCGTGAGGAGTGTTGCCGACAGCGGACGATTCAACTTAGACATTTCTTTATGCTATTTATATGTATATAATATATATATATCTATATCTATATATATATCTATATAATTATATATAACTGAAAAACTCACACCCCAGAAGTGACTCGAACCCATACTCCCAGGAGCAACGCAACTGGTATGTACAAGACGCCTTAATCCACTTGACCATCACGACCGGACAAAATGAGGTGATAGCTGAGACTATTTGAACCACCCCACCGCTGGCACTCAGATAGTAATCTTGGGCATAGCATTTTTGGTAAAATACATAGCATTTTACCAAATCACCTCATTCTTTGGGGCACACGTGAGGAACACAAATGCGAACAAGCCTGAATGGTCCCCAGGACAATATGCAACTGAAAACTCACACCCCAGAGTGACTCGAACCCATACTCTGGTGCAATTATAGTTGCATATTGTCCTGGGGGACCATCAGTTTTCAGTTGCATATTGTCCTGGGGGACCCATTCAGGCTTGTTCGCATTTGTGTTCCTCACGTTGTGCCCCAAAGAATGAGGTGATTTGGTAAAATGCTATGCCCAAGATTACTATCTGAGTGCCGGCGGTGGGGTGGTTCAAATAGCCTCGGCTATCACTCATTTTGTCCGGTCGTGATGGTCAAGTGGATTAAGGCGTCTTGTACATACCAGTTGCGTGCTCCTGGGAGTATGGGTTCGAGTCACTTCGGGGTGTGAGTTTTCAGTTGCATATTGTCCTGGGGACCATTCAGGCTTGTTCGCATATATATTTATATATATATATATATATATATATATATATATATATATACTATATATACAATATATATATATATATATATATTATATATATATATATATCTATATATCTATATATATATATATATATATATATATATATACCTTTTCCTCAGTAAACTTTTAAACTAAATGAGAGTTTAAGTGAGCCTCCATCTCTAGGACAATTTATGATTGAGACCATTCATGACACCTAGTACTGCACGTGATATTGCATCCTTAATTAAGATAACCAATAAGACCACTGACGTGTTGCTGGGACACGAGTATAAACACCCAGCTGGCGACCTCAGAGCAGACCAGATATTAAAAAGAGAACCTCCCAGTGTCAGGACGGGCAGGTTCAGGTGAGTTATAGGAGGCTTGAACATCCCACTCGCTAGAGGGGTACGAGGCCAGGCCTTGGCCGACTGAGGATGCCCCAGGGCAGACAGTGGCGCCAGGAACTGAAAGGCTAAGACCCGTGGGAGCAACCCCAACCACAGGTAGGAACGGGGTGAACCCAAACAATATATTATATATATATATATATATATATATATATATATATATATATATATATATATATATATATATATATATATATATATATATATATGTGACACTGTCACATTTTTTTTGTCACACTGTGTTAACTTTCGTGATTTACACACACACACATATGTAACTGAAAACTCACACCCCCAGAAGTGATTCGAACCCATACTGCCAGAAGCAATACATCTGATGTACAGGATCCCTTAACCAGCCTGGAGACCGTTCAGACTTGTTCCCCACACAAACACACACACAAATATATATATATATATCTCTCTTGTTAGAGAAATGTTGAACAAGAATACTTGCATAATAGACAAAACCCAAGATTCAAGAAGATTACAAATTCTTGAGGCAATTCACATAAGAATAGAGCGACCTACCATGAACACCCAAATCACGGAACTATTTACTCTACCCACCATGAGAGTAAGGACAAGACCAGAACATATCGATGCCAACACAGAAGACAATGTCCAACATAACAGGCCAATTACACAGGATTAATCTTTGTGTTTGGATAGGAGATGCCTCGTATGGGCCAATAAGCCTTCTGCAGCCCCTATGTTTATCCCTTATGTATCCCCCCATGTTTTCACCTTCATTGTATTA
>NW_025551995.1:12500-55818 GCF_020424385.1 Procambarus clarkii
AGTCATGGAGGCTGTAGTGAGGGGCCAGGATGGACCCTGCAGGCCTCGCATAGTGAGAGGAGGTGGGGGGTGAGTGAGGGGTGTTGTGTGGTCAGGAGAGAGAGGTGGGGGTTACGCGTGTGCCAAATAGTGTTTTGTGTTTTTCTTTTTTGAAAGTTTTGTTGAACAAGTTACGTTGTCAGCGATAATTGGCGCAACATATCTATCATATTGTGAGTACATCACACGTGCAGTGAGTCAGATTACAAGTGTGTGATTCATTCATTATTGTGCAGTGATATACGGGGAAATTATACCAGTGTTAGTGTCGCCCTGACCCCCGCCCCCACCCAGCGCCCAGGCCGGGAAGTACCTGCTCTTCCCCCTCCTACCCACCCCACCACGTCGCCTCCCCACCCACGAGGCCACCTTGCCACCCGCCCATAGAAGCCGGGAGGCTCCCATGTGTGTCTACGCTACCCACCCACCCAATGTATACCCACATATTGTGTAGTGGGTGTATACCCACACTTTGTATAGAGGTGGTATATGTATTACCACTCACCTGAGTAGTAAGTGCCACGGCCAGCTGATCACCCCCCCAGCCTCCAACCGCCGCCCACCCTCCAGTCTCCACCCGCCGTCCACCTTCCCGCCCAGCGCCCGCCCAGCGCCAGCCCAGCGCCCGCCCATGTCGCAGCTCCCAACAGATAGCCAGGCTTCTCCAAGCCAAGATGAGCCATCAAACAGGGGTAGACAAGGTAGATGTCAGACGTGTGACCGGGTATGCTATATCCGGTTGAGTGACGATAATGTGCGCATTCATTACCACAACGGAGCCAGGTGTTTGGGTTCTGGGCGCCCTCCCAGGGAGAACACCAATCAACAGCCCACACCGCCCGTAAGGCAAAACACCTCCCAGACCTTCATTCCCACAGAAAATTTATTAGAAGCTATCAAAGCAACATCGGCCAGAACCTTGCAACACATCCCTAAAGCAGCCCGCCCCCATGCAGCAGCCAAATTATCTGCCCTCCTGAGAAAGGTCAACGACTCTCCTGGAACGACCCAAGCATGGCACAACCTCCTAATGTTTGGCAACATATGTCTAGCCACCCCTGCAAGGAGAGACAAAACCTTAGCTGCCTCAGTCATCAAAGCTATAAATGATTTTCCCAGGGAGGACAACCAGGTGCGCCTTCCCACTCGCGCGAGAAACACCCACGGCAGGAAGAGCAACAGTGGCATATCCGAGACATCAAAAATCAGAACATCAGTCACCAAGAAAATAGAAGAAGGAAACACTATTGGCGCAATACGAGTCATCACCAGTGAGGACTCAATTGCCGACAGAGATGCCGCAACAGCTCAAGCCCTAAGGGAGAAACACCCACCCAGGGCTCCGCGTGAGGACGACATTGTACAAGTGGGGGCTACCGGAGCAGAACCTCTCTGGGTGGCTGAATCTGTGGTCCATAAAGCAGCCATGTCCTTCCCTACAGGATCAGCAGGTGGGTTCACAGGACTAAAACCCAACCACCTCAAGCAAATGCTCAACCCTGCACTGGGTGACATTGCAAAGAACCTCTTGGTGGAACTAACCAGATTCACCAACACATGTCTAGCTGGCAACATACCAGCGTCCATAAGACCTATCTTTTTTGGAGCATCTCTCTGTGCTCTAAAGAAAAAGGATGGAGGGATCAGGCCAATAGCTGTGGGCAATTCTCTCCGGCGTCTCGTCGCAAAGGCAGCTGCAAGAACAGTTAGTGATGCAGCGGCCAACATGCTGAAGCCAAAACAGCTCGGGTTTGGCATTCCACAAGGGTGTGAGGCGGCAGCCCATGCAGCTCGAGCCTTCATCGCCAACATCACAGACGAAAAGGCCCTTATCAAGCTAGATTTCAAAAATGCCTTCAATTTGGTGCGGAGGGATGCTGTACTCCGTGCGGTTCATAGTCATTTCCCTTCCCTCTACCCTTTTGTACATTCATGCTACAGTATGGATCTTAAGCTACTTTTTGGCGAACATGAAATTGACTCGCGAGAAGGCGTCCAACAGGGTGACCCCCTCGCTCCTCTCCTTTTCTGCTTAGTCATCAAACAAGTCACAGAGGTCCTGTCCAGCGAGCTTAACATCTGGTTCTTGGATGATGGTACCCTAGCTGGTTCCCAAGACTCCCTCCTGGAGGACATCAGAAAAATCCAGGAGCAAGGTGCAGTTTTAGGCCTCACCCTGAACCCTTCTAAATGTGAAATAATATGTTCCAACCAGGGCATCGTAGAGAGAATAGAGGGTCTTCTGCCAAATATCCATAAAACTAAACCTGAAGACAGCACACTCCTAGGAGCTCCCCTGGGGTTGAAAGCCATCGATGAGGTCCTTGATAAGAAAATCGCCGACCTTAAGAGGATGGATGGGAGGATTGAGGATATTGATGCTCATGATGCACTCTACCTCATCACCAGATGTCTGTCCCTCCCCAGGTTAACCTACTTTCTGAGGTGTTCACCATCTTACAGTAGCCAAAAACTAAGTGAGTATGACCGGTTACTGAAATCAATGCTAGAAAAAGCCCTTAACCTCTCTCTCGATGACCTACAGTGGAAACAAGCCTCTCTTCCCGTAAGACTTGGGGGCCTCGGAGTTCGAACAGCAACGCAAATCGCTGTTCCAGCCTTCCTGTCCTCCTTATCAGCATCCGACGACCTTGTGAAGGAAATTCTACCTGCCCACTTACATCAGCTGGCAGGTGTACATGATCCCAATTTTACACGCTGTGCCACAGAGTGGGCCTCTCGTGCAGGCCAATCACCTCAACCACCATCCCCAAAATCCCACAAGCAATCCAGCTGGGATGGTCCCATTGTAGACCAAGTTGCTGCAGAGTGCCTGGGTGCTGCAACAACACAACACGACATTGCTCGCCTCACAGCAGTAGCAGCACCACATGCAGGGGATTTCCTGTTAGCAACCCCAATGTCGGCAACTGGCACGCGTCTCACACCACACGCCCTCCGAATTGCTGTGGCCCTCCGCCTTGCTGCCCCAATCCACACCAGATATAGGTGTATTTGCGGCGAGGTGGTGGCTGACAGGTACGGTCACCATGGCCTACTCTGCCAAAGCACAGGGGGATGGCACTCGAGGCACAGTGAAGTTAACGACATCATCAAGAGGAGCCTCACCACAGCTGGATGCCCAGCTGAAAGAGAGCCCCGTTACCTAACGCCCCGTAACTCTGATGCTCTTATTGGTCGCCCGGATGGTATCACAGTGAACCCCTGGAAGAATGGCAAGCAGTTGGTATGGGACTACACGTGCGTATCAACCCTGGCTAACACCTACATTAACCTCAGTGTTGCACAACCAGGTGGCGCTGCCACCCACAGGGAAGCAGCCAAATCCCGTAAGTATAGAGAACTGGATCACCACTACAATTTTGTCCCCATTGCTTCTGAGACGCTCGGCGCCTGGGGTAAAAGTGCTACCAGTTTTTTGAAGGAACTGGGTTCTAGGCTCATTGAAACAACAAGGGACCCGAGAGCTGCAAGCTTTCTTTTCCAGCGCCTCAGTGTGGCGATACAGAGGGGAAATGCGCACTGCATCCAGGGTTCCTGCCCGCCATCTGAGGAGCTGGAGGAACTCGACAACCTATGACAACCATCTTTGTAACCTATATGTAACTCCTTTTTTGTAACAAAGTTCAAATAAAGTAAATATATATGTGTACATACAAAAGAATGGGGGTGGTAGGAGAAGATAATATTAGTGTTCAGTGAGAAACCACAAGGTCTCCTCTGAATACTTTTTATTTTCTTCTCCGAGGCTATGGGTCCCCACATTGGCACCAGAGGTGGTACCCTCACACAATATATATATATATATATATATATATATATATATATATATATATATATATATATATATATATATATATATATATATATTAAATATGACATATATTATTAAATATGACCGAAAAAGTAAGATTAATAATTCTAACACGAATTTTCTCAATCTTTCGTACATTACGCTTCACTGTTGGAGGTAAATCAAAAATCAATTCTCCAAAATTCATTTTTATTTCTAGTCTGACGCGACACGGGCGCGTTTCGTAAAACTTATTACATTTTCAAAGACTTTAGTTCACAAATACACAACTGAATAGAACTTACGTATCTCCGATTTTATATCTACATTTGAGTGAGGTGGAAGGGGTGATGTGGCATTAACACAAGACAGAACAAGAATGTGGTATTAATAGGGTATTAATTTCATCAACACAAGACAGAACAAGAGTATTAATAGGGTATTAATTTCATCAACACAAGACAGAACACGAAACAATGGATATTGAATAGAAGTGTTTGTAGAAAGCCTATTGGTCCATATTTCTTGATGCTTCTATATTGGAGCGGAGTCTTGAGGTGGGTAGAATATAGTTGTGCAATAATTGGCTGTTGATTGCTGGTGTTGACTTCTTGATGTGTAGTGCCTCGCAAACGTCAAGCCGCCTGCTATCGCTGTATCTATCGATGATTTCTGTGTTGTTTACTAGGATTTCTCTGGCGATGGTTTGGTTGTGGGAAGAGATTATATGTTCCTTAATGGAGCCCTGTTGCTTATGCATCGTTAAACGCCTAGAAAGAGATGTTGTTGTCTTGCCTATATACTGGGTTTTTTGGAGCTTACAGTCCCCAAGTGGGCATTTGAAGGCATAGACGACGTTAGTCTCTTTTAAAGCGTTCTGTTTTGTGTCTGGAGAGTTTCTCATGAGTAGGCTGGCCGTTTTTCTGGTTTTATAGTAAATCGTCAGTTGTATCCTCTGATTTTTGTCTGTAGGGATAACGTTTCTATTAACAATATCTTTCAGGACCCTTTCCTCCGTTTTATGAGCTGTGGAAAAGAAGTTCCTGTAAAATAGTCTAATAGGGGGTATAGGTGTTGTGTTAGTTGTCTCTTCAGAGGTTGCATGGCTTTTCACTTTCCTTCTTATGATGTCTTCGACGAAACCATTGGAGAAGCCGTTATTGACTAGGACCTGCCTTACCCTACAGAGTTCTTCGTCGACTTGCTTCCATTCTGAGCTGTGGCTGAGAGCACGGTCGACATATGCGTTAACAACACTCCTCTTGTACCTGTCTGGGCAGTCGCTGTTGGCATTTAGGCACATTCCTATGTTTGTTTCCTTAGTGTAGACTGCAGTGTGGAAACCTCCGCCCTTTTCCATGACTGTTACATCTAGAAAGGGCAGCTTCCCATCCTTTTCCATCTCGTAAGTGAAACGCAGCACGGAACTCTGCTCAAATGCCTCCTTCAGCTCCTGCAGATGTCTGACATCAGGTACCTGTGTAAAAATGTCGTCAACATACCTGCAGTATATGGCCGGTTTCAAGTTCATGTCGACTAAGACTTTTTGCTCGATGGTACCCATGTAGAAGTTTGCAAACAGGACACCTAGGGGAGAACCCATGGCGACCCCATCTACTTGCTTATACATGTGCCCATCCGGGCTCAAGAAGGGTGCCTCTTTAGTACAAGCTTGGAGTAGTTTCCTCAGAATACTTTCTGGCATGTCAAGAGGAGTACAGGCTGGATCACGATACACTCTGTCGGCTATCATTCCGATTGTCTCGTCCACAGGTACGTTGGTAAACAGCGATTCTACGTCCAACGAGGCTCTTATCCCTGTGGCCCGTGTGCCCCGCAGTAAGTCAACAAATTCCTTTGGAGACTTCAGGCTGAAGGCGCAAGGAACATAAGGAGTCAGCAGGCCGTTGAGTCGCTTCGCCAGTCTGTACGTGGGTGTGGGTTAAGACAGAGGAGGACAGCTTAAGGCTTCAAGAAGACCTGGACAAGCTGCAGGAATAAGCTCATTTGGAGTGCCCAAATGAGCCACAGAGATATTAGAAAGAACTTTTTTAGTGTCAGAGTGGTTGACAAATGGAATGCATTAGGAAGTGATGTGGTGGAGGCTGACTCCATACACAGTTTCAAGTGTAGATATGATAGAGCCCAATAGGCTCAGGAACCTGTACACCTGTTGATTGACGGTTGAGAGGCAGAACCAAAGAGCCAGAGCTCAACCCCCGCAAGCACAACTAGGTGAGTACACACACACACACACACACACACACACACACACCACACACACACACACACACACACACCACACACACACACACACACACACACACACACACACACACACACACACACACACACACACACACATATATATATATATATATATATATATATATATATATATATATATATATATATATATATATATTCCCTGTTGAATACACAGATATATGTTTTATATATATTTATACTGGCAGCAGTTTTCATTTACACACATTTCATTGAATATGACTGCATATTCTGTATTGATTATTTTCTTGTTTAGGGCTTCTATCCCTCTGACTAGTGCTCTTGCATCTGGGTTTAACAGGTAGAGGAGTTCTCCAAAAGTCATCTTCGTAGTTTGCTTGTATTATATAGCAAGTTTGCTTGTATTAATTGTACAAAGATGTGTAATCATTACATAATTTATGTAATAATTGTCCTTGTTTTTGCTAGGTTGAATTTGGTTATAGGTTGTGTAGTTTAAGTAAAATTTTTGCTAGATTTAGATAAATTTAGGTTTTAATAGAATGCATTATAAGATTCCCCGTAACAACGGGGTATTAATAAGGTATTAAAAACAATGGACATGTGTTAGATGAATAGTCAAGCACTAAAAATGTTGAAACATTAATAGAAAATGTATTTGTTTTTATATTGAGCTCCTTAGATGTCAGGCGTTTCATTCATGCATGTGAAATTCTGACTTTTGGGGGAGTTGGGCAAACTCAGCATATTATAAATAATGCCCTAAAGATACCTAGAAAAATATTGTGCAAATTGTGTATAGTTTAGCCTAGTTGGCTGTGATTGTATTTGTATAAAAAGCATAATAATTATAATTGTGCAAGTTGTGTATTAATAATGCAGGTTATGTATTTTGCATAAGTTGTATGATGATTGCCATTATGTTCTGTTTATATCCCTGCAAATTGTGTATTGTTTGTGCAAGTTGTGTATTAATTGCATATGTTTTTGAGTGTGTATTTGTGGAATTGTGTAGTTGTGTATTTAATGTATATGCACTAGTTATGTATTATTTATATATGGGCTAGTTGTGTATTGATTATATTTTTGTGTAAGTTGTGTATTAATTATCTACATGTTGTAATTGTATTTTCTGTGAATTGTGTAATTTGTGCTAGTTATGTATTTACATATTTGGGTTGGTTATGTATTACACGTATTTGTGTTGGATATGTATTTGATTGTATTTATGCAAGTTGTGTAATAATAATTATGAAAACTGTATAACAATTTCGCAAGTTGTGAATTAAGTGCGCATGTTGTGTAATTGTATATGGATGAATTGTGTATTTACATCTGTTGTGTATTGATTGTCACTGCGCAAGTTATGTAATTATACAACAAGTTTGCTTGTATTAATCGTACAAAGATGTGTAATCATTACACAATTTATGTAATAATTGTCCATGTTTTATAATCGTTTTGTGCGAATACTGTATTACACAAGTTGTGTTTTTAATTTGCTGAAGTGGAACTGGTGCAACTGTATTTTTTGTGCAAATTGTGTATTTGTGTAAGTTCTGTATATGTAATCTGAAAAAAATAGATCTTCATGTGCAAGTGTGTAAGTGTATTTTGGTTTATGATACAATATGTGAGTATTTTGTGAAAATTATGTTTGTGAAATTGTGTAATTTTAATGAAAGCGCATTTTTGATTGTATGGGCATGTATGCAATTTGTTATAGTTACGCAAATACCATACTTTGTGCAACTGGTATACTTTGAGTGTATACATAACATTTGTTTAAATGGTATATTTTGTGTGCAAGTGATATATTTTGTATATAAATGACATATTTTGTCTATAATGGCATATTTTGTGTCTGAATGTCATATTTTGTGTGTAAATGTCATATCTGGTGTGTTAATGTTGTATTTTATTCACACAGCATAAATTACATCTGATTAACGTGACAATGGCGGCAAAAACAGTCTATGTGCGTGTATGGGTTGTTGAGTATGTGTAGGTCTGTATGCTTGTATTTGTGACTCTTGGTTTAGAAACAAGTCAGCTGATTCGCGTAGCAAGATTAGGAATTTTTCAGGTCTAGAAATGATTAGCCTATGAATATAGTGGCTAGCATCCAGCTGAGTTGCTAGATGGATGAATTGCGGTGCTATATCTGGGATGCTATTTGATGGATGTGAGGATATTTGACTAGCCTATGAGTATAGTTACTAGGCCACTGAGCTGCCAGATGTACGGCAACTACTTTGTGATATAAACTATTATTGTAAACTAATATCGGATGTGGCGGTCCCTTAATTGTTGTAAGCATAGGTTGGACATATATATGAAAGAGACTGGGTGGAAATATATAGGAGCTGCCTAATAGGGGTTAATAGGTCTTCTGCACTTACCTTTATTCTCATGATCAGCTCACCTGCTATGCTGCCAGACGTACGATTTAGATGAATTGCGGTACGATATTTGGGTTGCTTTTTTAGTTATGAACCCATCACTGCATAATGAAATGATTACAGTTGTGGATGACTAAAATCTATATTATTAAACCCGTAATTAGGGTAGGTTAGGTGGAGGATGGTTAGTCTAGCCATTTTGTTAATAATATCATTAAATAGTCTACACAGATGAGTAACATGTCAAGGCCGCATTGCCCATCTTGTGATGTCACACACAGTTGAAAAGTCAAGTTGCTATGGGGGGCCTTGACACCTATTTGGTCATGGTTGACCATACGTTATCCCTATACTGGGACAGATAAATGTGAGCAATGGGCGAGAATACGAGCAAGGCATCAGAGCATCGCCTGTGATGACACAGAGTACAGTTGAGGTATTGAGAGAGAGTAAGAGATCGGGCTAATGTGTAGCCCTCCTAGGAACCACATGTGCGATGTCGGCTAAAATGCAATATGTACCCATTGGTGGATCAAACCGCACTAGGGATGATGACGTCAGAAAGCCTATTTTTTAAAGCATGCAAAGCCGCTTCTGCTCAATGCAAATCATATATTGGCAAACTGAATGAGTATTTTGATTTGTTATATGCTACAGTAGGGTGTGGGAGCATGTTTTTGAGAGAATGTGAGACGTGCACAGGACTAGCAGCGACATATTTGGAATACTACTGAATTCCCTGTTGAAGTCACCGTGTCTGGGAGGTGAACGCTGAAGCAAGTAGATATATGTTAGATTTTAATCTGTCTCGCTCCCCTTGTTTCATATGAATGGATGATGGCAGATTACATTTCAACCAATCACTCGCTGAGGCAACGAAAATGAACCCGGACAAGTTGGGGCCATTTATTCCCCTCCAGCAAAATTGTCAGGGAGTAGAAGGGAAGCAATCACTCGCTAAGGTGGCGAAAACACATGAGGCCATACCGTTGCCGTCGTATCTCACCGGGGTACCTAAAACACGTAGGCCATATTGCTGCCGTTGAATCTCACTGGGGTAACGAAAAATACACGACTCGTATACCGGCTTTTTAATCCCCTTGAGCGAAATGCTAAGACCTGGATAATCACTCGCTGGGGTATAGAAAAATACACGACTGATTGAATATGTTTATGCAATTAGTCGTGTAGCAATTATAGGCTTAGACTGGCTTTTTTTTCCTCTTCAGCGAAATGCTAAGACCTGGAGACAAGCAATCACTCGCTGGGGTAAAAAAAAAAAAAAATGCACGACTCATAACGCTGCAGATAAAAAAAGCAAAACTGCAGCGATATGAGTCGTTTCTCACTACTCCTCCCACCATCCCCCACTGCCCTGTCCCCTCGTCCTCCCCACCATCCCCCACTCCCCTGTCCCCTCGTCCTCCCTATCATTCCGCCCCCTTCCCGGTCCCCTCGTCCTCCCCACCATCCCCCACTCCCCTGTCCCCTCGTCCTCCCTATCATTCCGCCCCCTTCCCGGTCCCCTCGTCCTCCCCACCATCCCCCACTTCCCTGTCCTCTTGTTCGCCCCACCATTCTCTATTTCCCTGTTTGCTCGTCCCCACTATCCCCAACACCCCCCCTCTCCAACACCCCCTATCCCCTCGTCTTCCTCAAAAATACTACCTCCCCTGTCTCCTAGTCCTCCCCCACCATCACCCACTCCCGTCCCCTCGTCCTCCTCACCATTCCCCACTCCTTCGTCTGAACGCATTCCCAAATGATCTGATGTTCCCATCAGAAAATTGGGAACATCTAATGATCTGATGTTCCCATCAGGGAAATATAAGAAAAACTGTTAAAAAACGAAAAGAAAACCTCTGAAAAAATCAATAAATCAAACTGTACTTACGAAATGAACGTTTTGGTAAACAACGCAATGTCACAAAATAATGAAATCAAGATGAAAATAAATCGGAATTCATGACTATTCAATTTAGCTATGCAACCAGAAGCATTGAAATGGAATCGTAACATATTTAGTATAGAGTATGTTGCTCTTAAATGCAACAGATGGCGCCGTTTCTTAAAAAAAATAAGAATGTTTTTTTCCTGTCACAGGTGTGTGTGGCATCAATACTTATACTTACGAATTGAATGGTATGCTAAACAACACAGCTCAATTCCAGTGCAATGTCATACAAAATAATTAAATCAAAATGAAAATAAATCGAAATCTGTGAAAATTCAATTTATCAATGCAATCGGAAACATTAAAATGGAATCGTGACATATTTAGTGTAGTGTGTGTTTCTATTACGTGCAACAGATGGCGCTGTTTTTCAAACTAAGCATGTTTTTACCGGTCACAGGAGTGGCATCTATATAGAAGGTATATGAAAACACGTGCGTATTCAAATGGAACATTGTATCAAAATTTCAGAGCAATCGGTGAAGAACTTTCATAGATTACAGCGAGTGTTGCTCTTACATCCATCAGATGGCACAGTTTAAAAAAAATTATATTTTTTCCTGTCACAGGTGAGACATGTATATAGTAGGTACATAAAAGCACGCGCCTATTTGAATGCAACGTTGTGTCAAAATTTCAAAGCAATTGGTAAAGAGGTTTCAAAGATTTCATTCACATGAAAAATACAGTATAAAAAAAATAGTTTTTTCGTGTCACAGACGCGACATCTATATAGTATGTATATAATTAAAACCCACTCGGATGCGAATGGAACGTTGTGGGAGAATTTCAAAGCAATTGGTGAAGAACTTCCAGAGATTACAGCATGTGCTGCTCTTACTTTAAACAGATGTTTAAAAAAAAAACTATTTTTTTCCTGTCACAGGTGAGGCATGTATATAGTAGATATATAAAAAGATGCGCCTATTCGAATGCAACGTTGTGTCAAAATTTTAGAGCAATCGGTAAAGAGGTTTCGAAGTTTTCCCTCACATGAAAAACAGTTTTTCAGAAAAGGATTTTTTTTTACCGTTACAGACGTGACGTCTATATAGTATGTATATAAACACCTGCTCGGATGCGAATGGAACGTTGTGTGAAAATTTCAAGGCAATCGGTGAAGAACTTTCGGAGATTTGCGGTTATGCACAAACGAAAATTTCCATTTTTATTTATATAGACTAGCTGTACCCGGCCACGCGTTGCTGTGGCTCAGCAATGCATGTGCGTTGTTGAGCCACAGCAACCTTCCCTGTCCCCCAGTCCTCCCCACCATTCTCCCCTCACACGTCGCCTCGGCCTCCTAACCATTCACCACTCCACCGTCCCCTCTTCCTTCCCGCCATGCCCCACTCCTCTGTCCCTTTGTCCTCCCCACCATTCCCCCATCCTCTCGTCCCCACCATCCCAAACTCTCCCATCCCCTCGTCCATCCCCACCATCCCAAACTCTCCCATCCCCACCATTACCCCCCTCCTTTGTCCCCCTCGTCCTCCCCACCATTCCCTACTCCCTCGTCTGATGCCCTCCAAATGGTCTGATGTTCCCATCAGAAAATTGGGAACATCAAGTGATCTGATGTTTCTATCACTGAAATATAAGAAAAACAGTTAAAAAATGAAATAAAATATGAAAAAATAAAAAAAATAAACTATACACACGAAATGAACGATATGGTAAACAACACAGCTCAATTCCATCGCAATTCACACAAAATAATTAAATAAAAATTAAAATGAATCAAAATCTATGAAAATTAAATTTATCAATGCAATCAGAAACATTGAAATGGAATTGTAACATGACGTATTACAAAAAAGACGCTCCTTTTCGAATGAAACGTTGTGTCAAAATTTAAAAGCAGTCGGTAAAGAGGTTTCAAAGATTTCTCTCACATGAAAAACACAGTTTTTCAGGAAAAAAAACATGTTTTTTTTACTGTCACAGACGTGACATCTATATAGTATGTATATATCGTCTCCTCGGATACGATTGCAACTTGTGTGAAAATCTTAAAGCAATCGGTGAAGAACTTTCGGAGATTAGCGGTTATGCACAAATGAACATTTCCAATAGTCTCGGAGGATACCACACATAATGCATTAGAGGGAATGTTTAGGTTCCCTCCAAAACAGTTTCTGTGTGCTTTTCTCCTACCACCCACCAAGGGGAGTCGGTTGGCCGAGCGGACAGCACGCTGGACTTGTAATCCTGTGGTCCTGGATTCGATCCCAGGCGCCGGCAAGAAACAATGGGCAGAGTTTCTTTCACCCTATGCCCCTGTTACCTAGCAGTAAATAGGTACCTGGGTGTTAGTCAGCTGTCACGAGCTGCTTCCTGGGGGTGGAGGCCTGGTCGAGGACTGGGCCGCGGGGACACTAAAAAGCCCCGAAATCATCTCAAGATAACCACACCCTTCCTTTGGATTTTTTTTGCTTTATTATGTATTTAAATGTTACAAGATACACATTGGTTGATACAAAGAGTGCTTAAAGGTTATGGAT
Source organism: Procambarus clarkii (assembly GCF_020424385.1). Taxonomy (NCBI): domain Eukaryota; kingdom Metazoa; phylum Arthropoda; class Malacostraca; order Decapoda; family Cambaridae; genus Procambarus; species Procambarus clarkii. The sequence goes on from NW_025551995.1 coordinate 25,461, forward strand.
CTCTTGAAGCTCCTCCGCTTCCGGACAGGAACCGAGGATGCAGCAGGCGTTTCCCCTCTGGATCGCCACACTGAGGCGCTGAAACAAAAAACTGGCAGCCCTTAGGTCTCTGGTGACGTCAATGAGCTTGGAACCCAATCCCTTGAGAAATCCCAAGGCACTCTTGCCCCAGGGGCCATGCGTCTCAGACGCTATGGGAACAAAGAGGTATTGACCTTCCAATCGCCTGTATTTGGCTGATTTTGCTGTTTTTCTGTGGTTGGCCGCCCCACCTGCTTGATCAGCTCCGAGGTGTACACAGGTGTCAGCCAGGGTGGATACACATGTGTAGTCCCACACCAACTGTCTACCCCTCTTCCAGGAGTGTATGGTGATGCCATCAGGGCGAAGTGCGGGGAATTCTGGGGGTTGGTCCCCTAGGATGCTGTAATAACCCTGAACTCTCTTGTAATAGTACTGAACGCTACCCTTGTTGTAAGTCTCTCTGTCTACTCTTTCCCTTCATCCAACACCCCAGCTTACACTGTTACAGTCCAGTATGACCCCTCACTGGACTGCCACGAATATAAACTGAATATTAAATGAGGAGAACACAACAAGAACAGGGGTTATTAATTTATAACTAGTAATTAAAATCATTAAACACTGCCACCACCTTCCCAACATAAATGAATGTGTCTAAATTATTGGTTCCCCAGGAAGGAAGGAAAGGCAAGTAAATGAATCTTAATGGATTAATACTGTAATCTTACTGAACTGAACGGGAGATTCTAGAGGGACTTTACTATTCACAAGATGGAGAACACAGGGGAATTTCTAACACCGCAAATGAAAATCACAAGAATAAATAACACCGTCATTAATCAAAGGGAACAGAGAACTAAACACAAATACATTAAAATACTTTATTATTGGAACCCGTATATTTAAATCAAAATTGAAACATAGCCTGCTCTAAAACCCTACGAGGCAATGGAATGTAATGCTGAAATATACATAAACTCAAGTGCACAATTACCTTGAATACTGCAGCTTGCTACAGGATGTTGATTGGCTGCCCGCAAGTCACCTGACCTGTACCTCAGTTGAGGCCGCAAGACACACTAACTAATCTTTATTAAAAACGCTTACCAGTGGGACAGGCTCCACCCCTTAGTTCCTAGGCCCAAATTAACTCCTCCTATCCCAAGCCTTTGGCCAATGGATTTAAACATAACTACGTGATCTAGAATCCGGGCCAATGGCATGGACAGGCACTACCCCGTGAGGCCCCGCCTCCACAGGCCTACATGTCTTTAACCAATCCGGATCAAGCTTGACCATAAGGGTCAATTCCTCTTGACAGAAAACTCCAAAACTGGGAAGGCACCAAAGACTTTCCTGTGGGAATGCCTGCCGGGCACCCACGTGTAACTTGAGATCACAAGTTTATTGGCCCTGAGGTACTTTTTCAATTCGTCACTGGACAGATGGACGGAGAGCGAGGGGAGCAAGGGGCTTCAAACTGTTTTTGACCACGAGGGTCAGACCGTGACAAATGGAAGGGATGACCCAAAGGGAGGGAAGGCAAGCGAGGGAAGGGAAAGGGAAGAGGAAGAGAAAGGGGGAAGGGGGAAGGGGAAGGAGCTATGGTGTGCATATACCATTACAATGCGAGGTTCTCTCCCCGCTGGGCACTAGCTGAGGCGAGGCTTCTCTTGATGATGTCATTGACCTCGTTGTGTCTTGCATGCCAGCCCTTTGTGCTTCCGCAATGCAACCCATGCAGTCCGTATTGGTGTGCTTCCACCCTGTTGCAAATACACTTGTATTCAGTGTGAATTGGGGCACCAAGGCGGAGGGCCACTGCTACACGAAGGGATTCTGGATCTAGGCGCGTGCCCATTGCTGACATGGGTACTGCCAGGAGGAAGTCTCCTGCATGGGGGGCACGCACTGCTCTGAGGCGGGCTATCTCCTTGTCTGATGTATACATGATGCCTTTTGTGTGTGTATATATATATATATATATATATATATATATATATATATATATATATATATATATATATATATATATATATATATATATATACAAGGGGCACCAACTCCCTGCAAGAGACTCGAACTGAGAAAGCACATGTGTCTGCACGCCTGAACATAACCGGTACGTTGACCTCTCCACCACGGCAGATCCTTAAAAGAGATCAAAACTTGGAGTTTATCCCCAACATCTCGATGCCCCAAGGACGCCAGCAATGGTTAGTGGGTCACAATACGCTTTTTTATCAAGCCATTGCATTACCAACGAGAACTCGGGCCACTTATTCACACACATATACTTGCATAAACCACAAGAACACCTGTGCTTTTTTTTCTGGGTTCGAGTTTCTTACAGGGGTACACGATCCCAATTTTATACGCTGTGCCACCGAGTGGGCCTCTCGTGCAGGACCATCACCTCAACCACCATCCTCAAAAGGCCACAAGCAGTCCTGGGACGGCCCTATAGTAGACAGCTACTACAGAATGCCTGGGTGCTGCAACAACCCAACACGACATGATGTCCAGATGCCACTGAAGAGGATAGGAATGCTGGTACAGCAATTTGTGTTGCTGTGCGAATGCCGAGGCCCCCGAGTCTGACAGGATGGGAGACCTGTTTCCCCTGTAAGTCGCTGAGAGGAAGGTTGAGGTTTTTATTAGCATTGATTTCAGCAAGCTATTGAACTCTTCTAACTAAAAAATTGAAAGATGGCGAACATCTTAGAAAGTAGGTCAGCCTGGGGAGGGACAATCATCTGGTGATGAGGTAAAGTGCATCATGAGCATCGATGTCTTCAATCCTCTCGTTCATCCTCTTCAGGTCAGTGATCTTCTCACCAAGGACCCCGTCGATGGCATTCCTTCCGAGAGGAGCACCTAGGAATGTGCTGTCCTCAGGGTTGGTTGTATGAATGTCAGGCAAAACAATCTTTATTTGCTCTATTATGGGCTGGATGGTGGAGGTTATTTCGCACTTGGAAGAGTTCAGGGTGAAGCCTAGACTTGCTCCTGAATTATTCTTATGTCGTCCAAGAGTGAGGCTGGGGAGCCGGCTAGAGTACCATCGTCCAAAAAACAAATATTGAGCTCACTGGACAGGTTATCGGTGACTTCCTTGATAACTAGGCAGAAAAGAAAAGGAGCAAGTGGGTCACCCTGCTGGACACCTTGTGAATCGATTTCATGTTCCCCGAATAACAGAGTTAGAATCTTACTGTAAAATGAGTTTACAAACGGACAGAGGGAAGGAAAAACGCGATGAACCGAACTGAGTACTGCATCCCTTCTTAAAAGATTGAAAGGATTTTTGAAATCCATCATTGAAAGCATTATCAATGCTGGATTTGAAAAAGGCTTTGAAGTTAAAAGCATTTCTTAACGTAGAGCCAACTGGAATGTACATTGAAGTAATTCATGAATGTACGTGAACAGGAATGAATTAGGAGCCAACAGGATAGTGCGTGGAGGCAACACGAATGTGTGTGTAGCCAACAGCAATGTGCGTGGAACCAACGGGAGTGTGCATGGAACGAACAGGAATGTGCGTGGAGCCAACAGGAATATGCGTGGAGGCCACAGGAATGTGCGTGGAGCCAACAGGAATATGCGTGGAGCCAACAGGAATGTGCGTGGAGGCAACAGGAATATGCGTGGAGCCAACAGGAATGTGCGTGGAGGCAACAGGAATATGCGTAGAGCCAACAGGAATGTGCGTGGAGGCAACAGGAATATGCGTGGAGCCAACAGGAATGTGCGTGGAGGCAACAGGAATATGCGTGGAGGCAACAGGAATGTGCGTGGTGGCAACAGGATTGTGCGTGGAGGCAACAGGAATGAGTGTGGAGGCAACAGGAATGTGCGTGGAGGCAACAGGAATGTGCGTGGAGGCAACAGGAATGTATATGGAGGCAACAGGAATGTGCGTGGAGGCAACAGGAATGTGCGTGGAGGCAACAGGAATGTACATGGAGGCAACAGGAATGTGTGTGGATGCAACAGGAATGTGCGTGGAGGCAACAGGGATGTGCGTGGAGGCAACAGGAATGTACATGGAGGCAACAGGAATGTGCGTGGAGGCAACAGGAATGTGCGTGGAGGCAACAGGAATGTACATGGAGGCAACAGGAATGTGTGTGGAGGCAACAGGAATGTGCGTGGAGGCAACAGGAATGTGCGTAGAGGCAACAGGAATGTACATGGAGGCAACAGGAATGTGCGTGGAGGCAACAGAAATGTGCGTGGAGGCAACAGGAATGTGCGTGGAGGCAACAGGAATGTGTGTGGAGGCAATAGGAATGTGCGTGGAGGCAACAGGAATGTGCGTGGAGGCAACAGGAATGTACATGGAGGCAACAGGAATGTGCGTGGAGGCAACAGGAATGTGCGTGGAGGCAACAGGAATGTGCGAGGAGGCAACAGGAATGTGTGTGGAGCCAGCAGGAATGTGCGTAGAGGCAACAGGAATGTACATGGAGGCAACAGGAATGTGCGTGGAGGCAACAGGAATGTGCGTGGAGGCAACAGGAATGTGCGTGGAGGCAACAGGAATGTGTGTGGAGGCAATAGGAATGTGCGTGGAGGCAACAGGAATGTGCGTGGAGGCAACAGGAATGTACATGGAGGCAACAGGAATGTGTGTGGAGGCAACAGGAATGTGCGTGGAGGCAACAGGAATGTGCGTAGAGGCAACAGGAATGTACATGGAGGCAACAGGAATGTGCGTGGAGGCAACAGGAATGTGCGTGGAGGCAACAGGAATGTGCGTGGAGGCAACAGGAATGTGTGTGGAGGCAATAGGAATGTGCGTGGAGGCAACAGGAATGTGCGTGGAGGCAACAGGAATGTACATGGAGACAACAGGAATGTGCGTGGAGGCAACAGGAATGTGCGTGGAGGCAACAGGAATGTGCGAGGAGGCAACAGGAATGTGTGTGGAGCCAACAGGAATGTGCGTGGAGGCAACAGGAATGTTCGTAGAGGCAACAGGAATGTGCGTGGAGCCAACAGCACTAAGCGTGGAGGCAACAGGAATGTGCGTGGAGGCAACAGGAATGTGCGTGGAGGCAACAGGAATGTACGTGGAGGCAACAGGAATGTACGTGGAGGCAACAGGAATGTGCGTGGAGGCAACAGGAATGTACGTGGAGGCAACAGGAATGTACGTGGAGGCAACAGGAATGTACGTGGAGGCAACAGGAATGTACGTGGAGGCAACAGGAATGTACGTGGAGGCAACAGGAATGTGCGTGCAGGCAACAGGAATGTTCGTGGAGGCAACAGGAATGTACGTGGAGGCAACAGGAATGTACGTGGAGGCAACAGGAATGTGCGTGGAGGCAACAGGAATGTACGTGGAGGCAACAGGAATGTACGTGGAGGCAACAGGAATGTACGTGGAGGCAACAGGAATGTACGTGGAGGCAACAGGAATGTACGTGGAGGCAACAGGAATGTGCGTGCAGGCAACAGGAATGTTCGTGGAGGCAACAGGAATGTGCGTGGAGCCAACAGCACTAAGCGTGGAGGCAACAGGAATGTGCGTGGAGGCAACAGGAATGTGCGTGGAGCCAACAGCACTAAGCGTGGAGGCAACAGGAATGTACGTGGAGGCAACAGGAATGTCCGTGGAGGCAACAGGAATGTGCATGGAGTCAACAGGAATATGCGTGGAGGCAGCAGGAATGTACGTGGAGCCAACAGGAATGTGCGTGGAGCCAACAGGAATGTGCGTGGAGGCAGCAGGAATGTACGTGGAGCCAACAGGAATGTGCGTGGAGCCAACAGGAATGTGCGTGGAGCCAACAGGAATGTGCGTGGAGCCAACAGGAATGTGTGTGGAGCCAACAGGAATGTGCGTGGAGGCAACAGGAACGTGCGTGGAGCCAACAGGAATGTACGTGGAGCCAACAGGAATGTGCGTGGAGGCAACAGGAATGTGCATGGAGTCATCAGAAATGTGCGTGGAGGCAACAGGAATGTGCATGGAGGCAACAGGAATGTGCGTGGAGCCAACAGGAATGTGCGTGGAGCCAACAGGAATGTACGTGGAGCCAACAGGAATGTGCGTGGAGGCAACAGGAATGTGCATGGAGGCAACAGGAATGTGCATGGAGGCAACAGGAATGTGCGTGGAGCCAACAGGAATGTGCGTGGAGCCAACAGGAATGTACGTGGAACCAACAGGAATGTGCGTGGAGCCAACAGGAATGTGCGTGGAGCCAACAGGAATGTACGTGGAACCAACAGGAATATGCGTGGAGGCAACAGGAATGTGCGTGGAGGCAACAGGAATGTGCGTGGAGGCAACAGGAATGTGTGTGTAGCCAACAGGAATGTACGTGGAGGCAACAGGAATGTGCGTGTATGCAACAGGAATGTGCTTGGAGGCAACAGGAATGTGCATGCAGCCAACAGGAATGTACGTGGAGGGAACAGGAATATGCGTGGAGGCAACAGGAATGTGCGCGGAGCCAACAGGAATATGCGTGGAGCCAACAGGAATGTACGTGGAGCCAACAGGAATGTGCAAGGAGTCATCAGAAATGTGCGTGGACCCAACAGGAATGTGCGTGGAGCCAACAGGAATGTGCGTGGAGGCAACAGGAATGTGTGTGTAGCCAACAGGAATGTGCGTGGAGGCAACAGGAATGTGCATGGAGATAACAGGAATGTGCGTGGAGCCAAAATGAATGTGCGAAGAGCCAACAGGAATGTACGTGGAGCCAACAGGAATTTGCGTGGAGCCAACAGGAATGTGCATGGAGTCATCAGAAATGTGCGTGGACCTAACAGGAATGTGCGTGGAGCCAACAGGAATGTGCGTGGAGGCAACAGGAATGTACGTGGAGGCAACAGGAATGTACGTGGAGGAAGCAAGAATGTACGTGGAGGCAACAGGAATGTGCGTGGAGGCAACAGGAATGTGCGTGGAGGCAACAGGAATGTGCGTGGAGGCAACAGGAATGTGCGTGGAGGCAACAGGAATGTGCGTGGAGGCAACAGGAATGTACGTGGAGGCAACAGGAATGTCCGTGGAGGCAACAGGAATGTGCGTGGAGGCAACAGGAATGTACGTGGAGCCAACAGGAATGTGCGTGGAGCCAACAGGAATGTGCATGGAGTCAACAGGAATATGCGTGGAGGCAACAGGAATGTACGTGGAGCCAACAGGAATGTACGTGGAGCCAACAGGAATGTGCGTGGAGCCAACAGGAATGTACGTGGAGCCAACAGGAATGTGCGTGGAGCCAACAGGAATGTACGTGGAGCCAACAGGAATGTACGTGGAGGCAACAGGAATGTACATGGAGGCAACAGGAATGTACATGGAGGCAACAGGAATGGGCGTGGAGCCAACAGACATGTACGTGGAGGCAACAGGAATGTACGTGGAGGCAACAGGAATGTACGTGGAGGCAACAGGAATGTGCGTGGAACCAATAGGAATGTGCGTGGAGGCAACAGGAATGTGCATGGAGGCAACAGGAATGTACATGGAGGCAACAGGAATGGGCGTGGAGCCAACAGGAATGTGCGTGGAGGCAACAGGAATGTACATGGAGGCAACAGGAATGTACATGGAGGCAACAGGAATGGGCGTGGAGCCAACAGGAATGTGCGTGGAACCAATAGAAATGTGCGTGGAGGCAACAGGAATGTGCATGGAGGCAACAGGAATGTGCGTGGAGCCAACAGGAATGTGCGTGGAGCCAACAGGAATGTGCGTGGAGCCAACAGGAATGTGCGTGGAGGCAACAGGAACGTGCGTGGAGCCAACAGGAATGTACGTGGAGCCAACAGGAATGTGCGTGGAGGCAACAGGAATGTGCATGGAGTCATCAGAAATGTGCGTGGAGGCAACAGGAATGTGCATGGAGGCAACAGGAATGTACGTGGAGGCAACAGGAATGTACGTGGAGGCAACAGGAATGTACGTGGAGGCAACAGGAATGTACGTGGAGGCAACAGGAATGTACGTGGAGGCAACAGGAATGTGCATGGAGGCAACAGGAATGTACGTGGAGGCAACAGGAATGTGCATGGAGGCAACAGGAATGTACGTGGAGGCAACAGGAATGTACGTGGAGGCAACAGGAATGTACGTGGAGGCAACAGGAATGTACATGGAGGCAACAGGAATGTGCGTGTGTAGCCAATAGGAATGTGCGTGGAGGCAACAGGAATGTGCGTGGAGGCAACAGGAATGTACGTGGAGGCAACAGGAACGTACGTGGAGCTCAAGAGAGCTGCAAGAATCATTTTTTTTTCACATTTGTGAAAATCTTTTGATGTCAGGAAATACTTCTAAGATAACTCCATCCTTCTGATTATTATACCCATTTTCCTTCCTTTCTTCCCTCCCACCGTGGCGGCCAGAGAGGAAGGAAAATGGAAAGATAAGAAGGAAAATTTTCCTCCCTCCGACCGTCCCTCTATCTCTCGCTCTCGCCGATCGTCCCTCCCTCCCTCCAACTCTTCCTTTCTCCCTCCTTCCTTTATCAAACTCACTCTTATTCCCTTTATCTCTTTCTTCCTCCCATAATTCATCTCTTCTCTTTTCCTCCCGCCCTCCATCCGTCCCACAATAACATCTTAAGAACGTAATAATGAAAGAAACTGCAGAAGGCCAATTGACCCAAATGAGACAGTTTCTATTTATATCTATCCAATCTCATTCATATATATATATATATATATATATATATATATATATATATATATATATATATATATATATATATATATATATATATATATATGTATATATATATATATATATATATATATATATATATATATGTTGTACCTAGTAGCCAGAACGTCGTACTCAGCCTACTATGCAAGGCCCGATTTGCCTAATAAGCCAAGTTTTCCTGAATTAATATATTTTCTCTATTTTTTTTCTTATTAATCGATAAAGCTACGCATTTCATTATGTATGAGGTCAATTTTTTTTTATTGGAGTTAAAATTAACGTAGATATATGACCGAACCTAACCAACCCTACCTAACCTAACCTAACCTATCTTTTTAGGTTAGGTTAGGTTAGGTAGCCGAAAAAGTTAGGTTAGGTTTGGTTAGGTAGGTTAGGTAGTCGAAAAAAAATTAATTCAGGAAAACTTGGCTTATTAGGCAAATCGGGCCTTGCATAGTAGGCAGAGAAGTGCGTTCTGGCTACTAGGTACGACATATATATATATATATATATATATATAATATATATATATATATATATATATATATATATATATATATATATATATATGTCGTACCTAGTAGCCAGAATGCACTTCTCAGCCTACTATGCAAGGCCCGATTTGCCTAATAAGCCAAGTTTTCATGAATTAATTGTTTTTCGACTACCTAATCTAACCTAACTTTTTCGGCTACCTAACCTAACCTAACCTATAAAGATAGGTTAGGTTAGGTTAGGTAGGGTTGGTTAGGTTCGGTCATATATCTACGTTAATTTTAACTCCAATAAAAAAAATTGACCTCATACATAATGAAATGGGTAGCTTTATCATTTCATAAGAAAAAAAATAGAGAAAATATATTAATTCAGGAAAACTTGGCTTATTAGGCAAATCGGGCCTTGCATAGTAGGGTGAGAAGTGCGTTGTGGCTACTAGGTACGACACATATATATATATATATATATATATATATATATATATATATATATATATATATATATATATATATATATATATATATATATATATATATATATATATATATATATATATGTCGTACCTAGTAGCCAGAACTCACTTCTCAGCCTACTATTCAAGGCCCGATTTGCCTAATAAGCCAAGTTTTCCTGAATTAATATATTTACTATAATTTTTTCTTATGAAATGATAAAGCAACCCTTTTCTCTATGTATGAGGTCAATTTTTTTTTATTGGAGTTAAAATTAACGTAGATAAATGACCGAACCTAACCAACCCTACCTAACCTAACCTAACCTATATTTATAGGTAAGGTTAGGTTAGGTAGCCAAAAAAAGCTAGGTTAGGTTAGGTTAGGTAGGTTAGGTAGACGAAAAAATATTAATTCATGAAAACTTGGCTTATTAGGCAAATCGGGCCTTGAATAGTAGGCTGAGAAGTGCGTTCTGGCTATTAGGTACGACATATATATATATATATGCACAGACTTGCCTATATAACTCGCAAGCTGAAGTTTATAACTTTTTAACATTCAACCCACCAGGAGACTCGAACCCTGGCCCACAGAGTGGCAGGTACACACTGTATCCATTGCACCATACTTCAAAGCCATTAAGAGAGTTTTCCCACATAACAGGGCTCGATTAAAGAACACCAGAGGTCCTTCATCATCTCATTGCCTGGGAGAGAATGGAATTCTGTGGGTTAAATACCCCAGAATTCCTACCTCTCTTAATGGCTTTGAAGTATGGTGCAATGGATACAGTGTGTACCTGCCACTCTGTGGGCCAGGGTTCGAGTCTCCTGGTGGGTTGAATGTTAAAAAGTTATATATATATATATATATATATATATATATATATATATATATATATATATATATATATATTATATATATATATATATATATATATATATATATATATATATGTCGTACCTAGTAGCCAGAACGCACTTCTCAGCCTACTATGCAAGGCCCGATTTGCCTAATAAGCCAAGTTTTCATGAATTAATGTTTTCTCGACTACCTAACCTACCTAACCTAACCTAACATAACTTTTTCGGCTACCTGACATAACGTAACCTATAAAGATAGGTTAGGTTAGGTTAGGTAGGGTTGGTTAGGTTCGGTCATGTATCTTCGTTAATTTTAGCTCCAATAAAAAAAATTGACCTCATACATAATGAAATGGGTAGCTTTATCATTTCATAAGAAAAAAATTAGAGAAAATATATTAATTCAGGAAAACTTGGCTTATTAGGCAAATCTGGCCTTGCATAGTAGGCTGAGAAGTGCGTTCTGGCTACTAGGTACGACATATATATATATATATATTGGTGTATACTGGCAGCAGGTTTTCTTTCAAACATGTTTCATTGAATATGACCGCATATTCTGTATTTATTATTTTCTGGTTTAGGGCTTCTATCCCTCTAACTATTTTCTTAGCATCAGGGCTTAGTTGAAATAGGAGTTCTCCAAAACTCATTTTCGTACTTTTAAGGTGAAGAAAAGAAGTGATTTACTATAGAATGTATTACACTTATTTATACATTTTGCACAACTTTTCGAACCTCCATGGTTCATTCTCAAGTGAAGAGATCTTACAATGCTGGTTGATTTTATACCCGCACTGGGTCAGGTGATAAGGCAATAAAGGTGAAAACATGGGGGGATACATAAGGGATAAATGTGAGGTGAAACATAAGAACGTAAGAATAGAGGTAACTGCAGAAGGCTTATTGGCCCATACGAGGCAGCTCCTATCTACATACAAAGATTAATCCAGTGTAATTGGCCTGTTATGTTGAACATTGTCTTCTGTGTTGGCATCGTTATGTTCTGGTCTTGTCCTTACTCTCATGGTGGGTAGAGTAAATAGTTCCGTGATTTGGATGTTCATGGTAGGTTGTTCTATTCTTATGTGAATTGCTTCAAGAATTTGTAATCTTCTTGCATCTTGGGTTTTGTCTATTATACAGGTATTTTTGTTCAACATTTCTCTTGTTAGGGTGATGTCATGGGCTTGTCTCATGTGATTCCTGGGGGCACCGGATTGAAGATGACAGGTCAAACGCCTCGTCAGCTTGGTCGACGTCATACCTATGTACTTAGATTGAAGGTTACATCCTTCGTGGGGGCAAGTGTACATGTATACAACGCTTGACTGCTGTAGAGGGTTCTCCGTCGGCTTCGGGCTGTTTTTAATAAGGAGTTCGGAAGTCTTCTTGGTTTTGTAGAATATTATCAGGTTTATGTTTTGGTTAGGAGTAATGCTTTTTACTCCTTTACGGATTATTTCTTTCATTATTCTTTCCTCTTTTATATGTTCACTGTGCATGGTTGATTTGTAATATAATTTTATTGGAGGTGTTATGGTTTCTGTTCTAGGTTCAGGATTGTACCAACGGTCCAGGTGTCTTCTTATAGCAGCGTTTATTTCCGCGTTGCTATATCCGTTGTTCACCAATACCTGAGTTACTCTTTCAAACTCTCTACTCACGTTGCTCCATTCAGAGCAGTGGGTAAGCGCTCAACGAATATAAGCATTGAGAACACTGGCTTTGTATCTTTGGGGGCACTCACTTCTACCATTCAGGTATAATCGTATGTTGGTGGGCTTGGTATAAACGTTGCTGCTTAAAGAGGTTCCTGTTTTTGTTAGTAGTACATCCAAGAATGGCAGACTGTTATTTTCACTATTTTCATGTGTAAATCGGAGTACTGACTCTCTCTCTAGATGTCTATTTAGGTCAATTAGTTCATCTGAGTCTTTTACTATTACGAATATGTCATCTACATAACGGCAATATACAGTTGGTTTTTGTCTGCTACTGAAGACCCTGTCTTCGATGGTTCCCATATAAAAATTAGCAAATAAAACCCCTAAGGGGGAGCCCATTGCTACTCCGTCTATTTGTAAATACATGTCTCCTTGTGGACTGATGAAAGGGGCTTCCTTTGTACATATAGATGCTTCGAGAAGACTTCAAGTGTGGCTCAGGTATGTCTAATTTGGGGGTGCTCTCGTCTCTGTATACTCTGTCCAGTATCATTCCTATGGTTGTGTCGACTGGGACGTTGGTAAATAGGGATTCAACGTCCAGGGAAGCGATGATACCATCGGGCTGGGTAGATTTGATCAATTCTAGGAAATCTGCTGATGATTGTAGACTAAACTTACTTGGAGTGTATGGAGTTAGGAGTTCATTGAGATTTTTTGCCAGGTGATAAGTTGGAGTAGGTATTTGGCTGATTATAGGACGTAGATTGATTGAACCATGGAGGTTCGAAACGTTGTGCAAATTGTATAAATAAGTGTAATACATACTATAGTAAATCCCTTCTTTTCTTTACCTTAAAAGTACGAAAATGAGTTTTGGAGAACTCCTAATTCAACTAAGCCCTGATGCTAAGAAAATAGTTAGAGGGATAGAAGCCCTAAACCAGAAAATAATAAATACAGAATATGCGGTCATATTCAATGAATTCAATATATAATTTAAATAATATATATATATATATATATATATATATATATATTATATATATATATATATATATATATATATATATATATATATATATATATATATATATATATATATATATATATATATATATATATATATATATATATATATATATATATATATATATATATATATATATATATATATATATATATATATATATATATATATATATATATATATATATATATATATATATATATATATATATATATATATATATATTATTAAATATGACCGAAAAAGTAAGATTAATAATTCTAACACGAATTTTCTCAATCTTTCGTACATTACGCTTCACTGTTGGAGGTAAATCAAAAATCACTTCTCCAAAATTCATTTTTATTTCTAGTCTGACGCGACACGGGCGCGTTTCGTAAAACTTATTACATTTTCAAAGACTTCACAAATACACAACTGATTAGAACTTACGTATCTCTGATTTTATATCTACATTTGAGTGAGGTGGGAGGGGTGATGTGGCATTAACACAAGACAGAACAAGAGGGGATATTAATAGGGTATTAAAAGTATCAACACAAGACAGAACAGAAACAATGGGTATTGAATAGAAGTGTTTGTAGAAAGCCTATTGGTCCATATTTCTTGATGCTTCTATATTGGAGCGGAGTCTTGAGGTGGGTAGAATATAGTTGTGAATATAGTTATAGGCCAGCCTACTCATGAGAAACTCTCCAGACACAAAACAGAACGCTTTAAAAGAGACTAACGTCGTCTATGCCTTCAAATGCCCACTTGGGGACTGTAAGCTCCAAAAAACCCAGTATATAGGCAAGACAACAACATCTCTTTCTAGGCGTTTAACGATGCATAAGCAACAGGGCTCCATTAAGGAACATATAATCTCTTCCCATAACCAAACCATCGCCAGAGAAATCCTAGTAAACAACACAGAAATCATCGATAGATACAGCGATAGTAGGCGGCTTGACGTTTGCGAGGCACTACACATCAAGAAGTCAACACCAGCAATCAACAGCCAATTATTGTGAACACAACTATATTCTACCCACCTCAAGACTCCGATCCAATATAGAAGCATCAAGAAATATGGACCAATAGGCTTTCTACAAACACTTCTATTCAATACCCATTGTTTCTGTTCTGTCTTGTGTTGATACTTTTAATACCCTATTAATATCCCCTCTTGTTCTGTCTTGTGTTAATGCCACATCACCCCTCCCACCTCACTCAAATGTAGATATAAAATCAGAGATACGTAAGTTCTAATCAGTTGTGTATTTGTGAAGTCTTTGAAAATGTAATAAGTTTTACGAAACGCGCCCGTGTCGCGTCAGACTAGAAATAAAATGAATTTTGGAGAAGTGATTTTTGACTTACCTCCAACAGTGAAGCGTAATGTACGAAAGATTGAGAAAATTCGTGTTAGAATTATTAATCTTACTTTTTCGGTCATATTTAATAATATATGTCTACAGGAAAGACTGCTACTAAAATATACTAATATATATATATATATATATATATATATATATATATATATATATATATATATATATATATATATATATATATATATATATATGCGGGGCACACGGGCCACAGGGATAAGAGCCTCGTTGGACGTAGAATCGCTGTTTACCAACGTACCCGTGGACGAGACAATCGGAATGATAGCCGACAGAGTGTATCGTGATCCAGCCTGTACTCCTCTTGACATGCCAGAAAATATCCTAAGGAAACTACTCCAAGCTTGTACTAAAGAGGCACCCTTCTTGAGCCCGGATGGGCACATGTATAAGCAAGTAGATGGGGTCGCCATGGGTTCTCCCCTAGGTGTCCTGTTTGCAAACTTCTACATGGGTACCATCGAGCAAAAAGTCTTAGTCGACATGAACATGAAACCGGCCATATACTGCAGGTATGTTGACGACATTTTTACACAGGTACCTGATGTCAGACATCTGCAGGAGTTGAAGGAGGCATTTGAGCGGAGTTCCGTGCTGCGTTTCACTTACGAGATGGAAAAGGATGGGAAGCTGCCCTTTCTAGATGTAACAGTTATGGAAAAGAGCGGAGGTTTCCACACTGCAGTCTACACTAAGGAAACGAACATAGGAATGTGCCTAAATGCCAAAAGCGACTGCCCAGATAGGTACAAAAGGAGTGTTGTTAACGCATATGTCGACCGTGCTCTCAGCCACAGCTCAGAATGGAAGCAAGTCGACGAAGAACTCTGTAGGGTAAGGCAGGTCCTAGTCAACAACGGCTTCTCCAATGGTTTCGTCGAAGACATCATAAGAAGGAAAGTGAAACGCCATGCAACCTCTGAAGAGACAACCAACACAACACCTATACCCCCTATTAGACTATTTTACAGGAACTTCTTTTCCACAGCTCATAAAACGGAGGAAAGGGTCCTGAAAGATATTGTTAATAGAAACGTTATCCCTACAGACAAAAATCAGAGGATACAACTGACGATTTACTATAAAACCAGAAAAACGGCCAGCCTACTCATGAGAAACTCTCCAGACACAAAACAGAACGCTTTAAAAGAGACTAACGTCGTCTATGCCTTCAAATGCCCTCTTGGGGACTGTAAGCTCCAAAAAACCCAGTACATAGGCAAGACAACAACATCTCTTTCTAGGCGTTTAACGATGCATAAGCAACAGGGCTCCATTAAGGAACATATAATCTCTTCCCACAACCAAACCATCGCCAGAGAAATCCTAGTAAACAACACAGAAATCATCGATAGATACAGCGATAGCAGGCGGCTTGACGTTTGCGAGGCATTACACATCAAGAAGTCAACACCAGCAATCAACAGCCAATTAATGCACAACTATATTCTACCCACCTCAAGACTCCGATCCAATATAGAAGTATCAAGAAATATGGACCAATAGGCTTTCTGCAATCACTTACATAAGAACATAAGAACAAAGGTAACTGCAGAAGGCCTATTGGCCCATACGAGGCAGCTCCTATTCTATAACCACCCAATCCCACTCATATACTTGTCCAACCCGTGCTTGAAACAATCGAGGGACCCCACCTCCACAATGTTACGCGGCAATTGGTTCCACAAATCAACAACCCTGTTACTGAACCAGTATTTACCCAAGTCTTTCCTAAATCTAAACTTATCCAATTTATATCCATTGTTTCGTGTTCTGTCCTGTGTTGATACTTTTAATACCCTATTAATATCCCCCCGGTTATGTCCATTCATCCACTTGTAAACCTCTATCATGTCACCCCTAACTCTTCGCCTTTCCAGTGAATGCAACTTAAGCTTTGTTAATCTTTCTTCATATGAAAGATTTCTAATTTGGGGAATTAACTTAGTCATCCTACGCTGGACACGTTCAAGTGAATTTATATCCATTCTATAATATGGCGACCAAAACTGAACTGCATAATCTAAATGGGGCCTAACTAGAGCAAGATATAGCTTGAGAACCACACCAGGTGTCTTGTTACTAACGCTGCGATTAATAAATCCAAGTGTCCGATTTGCCTTATTACGAACATTTATGCATTGATCCTTTTGTTTTAAATTCTTACTAATCATAACTCCCAGATCCCTTTCGCAATCCGACTTCGCAATCACAACACCATCTAGCTCGTATCTTGTAACTCTATCATCATTACCTAACCTCAGAACTTTACATTTATCAGCATTAAACTGCATCTGCCAATCCTTTGACCATTTCAAAACCCTATCTAGATCAACTTGAAGTGATTGTGAGTCCTCCTCCGAATTAATTTCCCTACCGATTTTCGTATCATCGGCAAATTTGCAAATGTTGCTACTCAAACCTGAATCTAAATCATTTATATATATTATAAACAACAGAGGTCCCAGGACAGAGCCTTGAGGCACTCCACTTACAACATTTTCCCACTCTGACTTGATTCCATTTATACTAACTCTCTGTTTCCTTTGGTATAGCCATGCCCTAATCCAGCTTAATATAGCACCCCCAATACCATGAGACTCTATTTTTTTAATCAGTCTTTCATGTGGCACTGTATCAAAAGCTTTGCTAAAGTCAAGGTATACAACATCGCAATCCTTACCACTATCGACTGCCTCAACAATGCTAGAATAAAAAGATAACAAATTTGTTAAACATGAACGGCCATTTATAAAACCATGTTGCGACTCAATTATTAATTTATGTTTTTCAAGATGAAGACGAATTTTATTTGCTATTATAGATTCGAGTAACTTTCCCACAATGGACGTTAGGCTAATTGGTCGATAGTTAGACGCAAGTGATCTATCTCCTTTCTTAAAAACTGGTATCACATTAGCAACTTTCCAAAACTCTGGCACTCTGCCTGACTCTATTGATTTATTAAATATGGTTGACAGTGGGTCACAAAGCTCCTCTTTGCATTCTTTAAGCACCCTAGCAAACACTTCATCCGGCCCTGGGGATTTGTTTGGTTTGAGTTTTACTATTTGTTTAAGAACATCCTCCCTGGTAACTGCTAAACTCGTCAACCTGTCCTCGTCCCCACCCACATAGACTTGTTCGGCTGAAGGCATATTGTTAAGTTCCTCTTTAGTAAATACAGATACAAAATATTTATTAAAAATACTACTCATCTCTTCATCACTATCTGTTATTTGACCTGTCTCAGTTTTTAATGGACCTATCCTTTCCCTAGTCTTAGTACGATATAACTGAAAAAACCCTTTAGGATTTGTCTTTGCTTGCCCTGCTATGCGAACTTCATAGTTTCTTTTTGCTTTCCTTATCTCTTTTTTAACATTTCTAACCAGTTGTACGAATTCCTGTTCTAAAGTGACCTCCCCATTTTTAATCCTTTTGTACCAAGCTCTCTTTTTACCTATAAGGTTCTTCAAATTCTTTGTTATCCACTTTGGGTCATTAGTATACGATCTATTCAATTTGTATGGTATACTACGTTCCTGTGCTTTGTTTAGAATATTCTTAAATAAGTTATATATTGAATCCACATCGAAATCCCCATTTAAGTCACCTATCGCTGGGTTCATGTCTCGCTCCAAGACCGGCCCACACCCCATACCCAAGCCTTTCCAATCAATTTGACCCAAAAAATTTCTTAGGCTATTAAAATCAGCTTTTCGAAAATCTGGCACTTTAACAGAATTTTCTCCTACTGGTCTATTCCATTCTATGCTAAATCTGATTACTTTGTGATCACTGCTCCCTAGCTCACTCCCTATTTCGATGTCATTAATTTGCGTTTCCCTGTTAGTTAACACTAAATCTAAAATATTATTTTCCCGTGTTGGTTCCTTAATGTGTTGCGTAAGAAAGCAATCGTCAATTAATTCTAGAAAATCTTCTGCTTCACTATTCCCTGTTTTGTTCAACCAGTTTATTCCGCTAAAATTAAAGTCACCCATGACATAAATACTGTTAGATCTAGATGCTCTAGATATTTCATCCCATAGATGCTTTGCTTCCATTCTGTCTAAATTTGGTGGCCTATATATTACTCCTATTATAATATTATTAGCTTTTTTGTTTAATTCAATCCAAATAGTTTCTGTGTGTGGCTCTGTTTTGATTCCCTCTTTGAGACTACATTTCAAATTGTCCCTAACATATATGGCTACTCCACCTCCTCGTCTAATATATCTATCTGTGTGAAATAGTTTAAATCCATATATTTGATATTCAGCTAATAGTTCTCTATTTTCTACATTCATCCACGTTTCGGTAAGTGCAATAATATCTATTTTTTCTGTGCAGACAAGAGCATTTAATTCGTTAATTTTATTTCTTAGACTTCTACTGTTAGTGTAATATACCCTAAGTGAATTGTTATTTTGCGGACCTTCTCTTTCCCTGATCGTTTTGCCAATTCCTTTCTCCCAGAAACACATACTTTTATTACCTCCTTCCTCCAAATCAATTCCCATACCTCTATCTACTAACAGTTTAAACCCAAACAAACACCTCTAACCACTTCTTCTAGCGAGTTCGCAACAGCAACAACCCCAGCTCTCGATAGATGCACCCCATCACGAGCATACATTTCATTTCTTCCATAGAAGTGTTCCCAGTTGTCTATGAAAGATATTGCATTTGATTTGCAATATCTTTCCAGCCGGCAATTGACACCAAGTGCCCTCGATATCCATTCATTTCCCACTCCCTTTCTTGGAAGAATGCCACATATGATCGGGATTCCTCCCTTGCTCCTAACTAACTCTATGGCTGTTTTATACCTCTGAATCAGTTCCTCACTCCTGACTCGACCAACATCATTTCCTCCCACGCTAATGCAAATAATGGGATTGTTCCCATTACCAGCCATAATATCATTCATGTTGTTTATAATATCACCAATGCCAGCTCCGGGATAGCAAACCCTTAACCTGTTCCCCCTATCTCTAGCACAAAACGTTCTATCCAAATACCTTATCTGGGAATCTCCCACAACTAATGTTTGCTTAGGTACTTCCTTTACTTTCTGAGGGGCCTGCGCTTCCTTTCTCTTCGTTGCTTTCCCTTTTGCGCGATCCACAGTCTCTCCACAGCACTCGTCCTCCAAAACGTCAAATGAATTTGAAGTTGCTATGGCGTTTGAAGGCGGCTTTATCAAAGTCTTCTTAAGGCCCCTGTCTTTCGCAACTCTCCAAGACGAGGTCCCTTTACTGCTGGTCTCCTCCTTCGTTACTTCTCGTTGTTTTTTAAGCTGACGCACCTCCTCCCGCAGAGAGTCCAACTCTGTCCTCAGGGCTCCCACTGGAGTCACCAGGTCCTTAACTACAACTTCCATATTGCTACTTCTATTGAATACCCATTGTTTCATGTTCTGGCTTGTGTTGCTGAAATTAATACCTTATTAAATACCACCTCACCCCATCCACCTCACTCAAATGTAGATATAAACAAAATCGAAGATGTGTAAGTTCTATTCAGTTGTGTATGTGTTAACTAAAGTCTTTGAAAATGTAATAAGTTTTACGAAACGCGCTCAAGTGTCGCGTCAGACTAGAAATAAAAATGAATTTTGGAGAATTGATTTTTGAATTACCTCCAACAGTGAAAAGAAATGTACGAAAGATTGAGAAAATTCGTGTTAGAATTATTAATCTTACTTTTTCGGTCATATTTAATAATATATATATATATATATATATATATATATATATATATATATATATATATATATATATATATATATATATATATATATATATATATATATATATATATATATATATATATATATATATATTTTATTAATTATGACCGAAAAAGTAAGATTAATAATTCTAACACGAATTTTCTCAATCTTTCGTACATTATGCTTCACTGTTGGAGGTAAATCAAAAATCACTTCTCCAAAATTCATTTTTATTTCTAGTCTGACGCGACACGGGCGCGTTTCGTAAAACTTATTACATTTTCAAAGACTTCACAAATACACAACTGATTAGAACTTGCGTTTCCCTGATTTTATATCTACATTTGAGTGAGGTGGGAAGGGTGATGTGGCATTACATTTGAGTAAGGTGGGAAGGATGATGTGGCATTAGAGGATATTAATAGGGTATTAAAAGTATCAACACAAGACAGAACACGAAACAATGGATATTGAATAGAAGTGTTTGTAGAAAGCCTATTGGTCCATATTTCTTGATGCTTCTATATTGGAGCGGAGTCTTGAGGTGGGTAGAATATA
This sequence comes from Procambarus clarkii, assembly GCF_020424385.1. Lineage (NCBI taxonomy): Eukaryota > Metazoa > Arthropoda > Malacostraca > Decapoda > Cambaridae > Procambarus > Procambarus clarkii. The sequence continues at coordinate 46,382 of NW_025551995.1, forward strand.
GTTGTGCAATAATTGGCTGTTGATTGCTGGTGTTGACTTCTTGATGTGTAGTGCCTCGCAAACGTCGAGCCGCCTGCTATCGCTGTATCTATCGATGATTTCTGTGTTGTTTACTAGGATTTCTCTGGCGATGGTTTGGTTATGGGAAGAGATTATATGTTCCTTAATGGAGCCCTGTTGTTTATGCATCGTTAAACGCCTAGAAAGAGATGTTGTTGTCTTGCCTATATACTGGGTTTTTTGGAGCTTACAGTCCCCAAGTGGGCATTTGAAGGCATAGACGACGTTAGTCTCTTTTAAAGCGTTCTGTTTCGTGTCTGGAGAGTTTCTCATGAGTAGGCTGGCCGTTTTTCTGGTTTTATAGTAAATCGTCAGTTGTATCCTCTGATTTTTGTCTGTAGGGATAACGTTTCTATTAACAATATCTTTCAGGACCCTTTCCTCTGTTTTATGAGCTGTGGAAAAGAAGTTCCTGTAAAATAGTCTAATAGGGGGTATAGGTGTTGTGTTAGTTGTCTCTTCGGAGGTTGCATGGCTTTTCACTTTCCTTCTTATGATGTCTTCGATGAAACCATTGGAGAAGCCGTTATTGACTAGAACCTGCCTTACCCTACAGAGTTCTTCGTCGACTTGCTTCCATTCTGAGCTGTGGCTGAGAGCACGGTCGACGTATGCGTTAACAACACTCCTCTTGTACCTGTCAGGGCAGTCGCTGTTGGCATTTAGGCACATTCCTATGTTTGTTTCCTTTGTGTAGACTGCAGTGTGGAAACCTCCGCCCTTTTCCATGACTGTTACATCTAGAAAAGGCAGCTTCCCATCCTTTTCCGTCTCGTAAGTGAAACGCAGCACGGAACTCTGCTCAAATGCCTCCTTCAGCTCCTGCAGATGTCTGACATCAGGTACCTGTGTAAAAATGTCGTCAACATACCTGCAGTATATGGCCGGTTTCAAGTTCATGTCGACTAAGACTTTTCGCTCGATGGTACCCATGTAGAAGTTTGCAAACAGGACACCTAGGGGAGAACCCATAGCGACCCCATCTACTTGCTTATACATGTGCCCATCCGGGCTCAAGAAGGGTGCCTCTTTAGTACAAGCTTGGAGTAGTTTCCTCAGAATACTTTCTGGCATGTCAAGAGGAGTACAGGCTGGATCACGATACACTCTGTCGGCTATCATTCCGATTGTCTCGTCCACAGGTACGTTGGTAAACAGCGATTCTACGTCCAACGAGGCTCTTATCCCTGTGGCCCGTGCGCCCCGCAGTAAGTCCACAAATTCCTTTGGAGACTTCAGGCTGAAGGCGCAAGGAACATAAGGAGTCAGCAGGCCGTTGAGTCGCTTCGCCAATCTGTACGTGGGTGTGGGTATCTGGCTAATGATTGGCCGAAGTGGGTTTCCAGGCTTGTGCGTCTTGACATTTCCATACGCATATCCAGGTTTATATTCCCCAATGATCTTTGGCAGGTGGAGTCCGGATTTCTTGGCGTTCACAGTTTCGATCAGTTTGTTGACCTTTGTTTTTAATTCGGCTGTAGTGTCCTTCGTTACCCTTTGGAACTTAGTTTGGTCAGAGAGTATGATGTTCATTTTCGCCAGATATTCGTCTTTTTTAAGAATGACATATATTGGCGACTTGTCACCTCTCCTGACAACTATCTCCTTGTTCTCACGAAGGCTTTTAGCTTCCGCTCTAAGCTCGGGGGACAGTATGGTGCTTCTGTAGTGGCCTCGATTCTTTCCTCCTTCTGCAATAAGTTCTGCTTGTAAGGTATCTTTGGTAGTGACCTTCTTTTGTGTCTCGAGGTCGAATATGTCGTCCAACAGAATTTCCAACTCCACTTTCCGGGCCATTTCACTCGGTCTGGACATAACATGACAGTTTATGCCCAGATTTAGGAGAGTGACTTGGTCCTCAGTGAGGTTAATTCCTGCAAGGTTCAGGAAGCCATCTCTTGGTCGTGGAATTGCCATAGGTCCTCCATATAATGTTGTTAGTTTCTTTAGGTGTTAGGTGTTAGTTTTAGGTGTTAGAGTAACTTCATCCCTATTATTCATTTATGTTATATTGTTTTTGACTTGTTCTTTTGCACTGTACATTGCCAAGGGATTGTCTTTGTTTATATTTTGTTTTCTATATTAATTAAAGTTTCATTGTTCATACTTTGTGTTTTGCGTGTCTTCCCTTACTTTACCACAGACAGACAGACAGAAAACAGTCAAGCAGTCTATCTTTTTTTTTGTAAGTGTGACCAGGCATTGACACCAGCCATTGGAGGACCGCCGAACATCTACACTCCTACACTTTCCCGTCACATATTAATGGGGGTCTGTCCTAGGAGCTTCACTCAGGTACTAGTACCTGAACATCAATTTGTGGTAAGTGTACTTGGCTTTGCTACAGTTGCTTTTCAATATTATCATTACTTTTAATATTTATATGGTGCTGTGTGTATTGTGCATTCCGAGAGTAGCATATGGTGAGTGTTGGATAACTGTGGATTACATGGTGACTGTAGGCCTCAGTCATTCTCTTAATTGGTCATCTCTCCCTCCGTGTTATTACTCGTGTTTACCACCTTTTGTCCCTAGGATATTTCTCATATTATCAGCAGATCATCATTGTGGTACCCTGGTACTTTGGTTTGTCTTCGGGTCAAAGCACCCTATCTTCTGCAATCCGACCGAAGGAGGATAAGAGGGCCATAGTTCCTCAAGCACGGACAACGTTGCTGAGTTGGGACCTCAGCAGCAGTTCTCGTTACCAGTCTGTTTCTGTCTGTATCTGTTGTCTGTCTGTCTCTGTCTGACACTGTCTTTGTCTGTCTGTCTGTCTGTCTATTTTTGTTTGTCTCTGTCTGTCTCTGTTTGTCTCTGTCAGTCACTGACTTTCTGGCTGTCTGTCTGTCTGAATCTGTCTGTCTCTGTCTGTCACTGTCTCTGTCTCTCTGTCTCTGTCTGTCTCTGTCTGTCTGTCTGTCTGTCTGTCTGTCTGTCTGTCTGTCTGTCTGTCTGTCTGTCTGTCTGTCTGTCTGTCTGTCTGTCTCTGTCTGTCACTGTCTTTCTCTGTCTGTCTCTGTCTGGATGTCTCTGTCTGTCTCTGGATGTCACTTTCTCTGTCGGTCTCTGGATGTCACTTTCTCTGTCGGTCTCTGTCTGTCACTGTTTTTCTCTGTCTGTCTCTGTCTATATGTCTCTGTCTTTCTGTCTCTGTCTATATGTCTCTGTTTGTATGTCTCTGTCTGTCACAGTCTTTGTCTGTGTCTGTCTGTCTGTGTCTGTCTGTCTGTGTCTGTCTGTCTCTTCCTGTCTCTGTCTGTCTGTTACTGTCTTTGTCTGTCACTGTCTGTCTGTCTGTCTGTCTGTCTGTCTGTCTGTCTGTCTGTCTGTCTGTCTGTCTGTCTGTCTGTCTGTCTGTCTGTCTGTCTTTGTCTCTGTCTGTCTGTCTGTCTGTCTGTCTGTCTGTCTGTCTGTCTGTCTTTGTCTCTGTCTGTATGTCTGTCTGTCTATCTGTCTATTTCTGTCTGTCTCTGTCTGTCTCTGTGTGTGTCTCTGTCAGTCACTGTCTTTCTCTGTCTGTCTGTCTCTGTCTGTCACTGTCTCTGTCTGTCTGTCTGTCTGTCTGTCTGTCTGTCTGTCTGTCTGTCTGTCTGTCTGTCTGTCTGTCTGTCTGTCTGTCTCTGTCTGTCTGTCTGTCTGTCTGTCTGTCTGTCTCTCTCTCTCTCTCTCTCTCCTCTCTCTCAGTGCTCAGTAGCTCAGTGTGCCGCTCACATATCTGTAACCCAGTCTATGGAGGACAGAAGATAAGGCATATATCCTGCTTAACATTATGTGTGGCCACGTCTGTGGTAGAAAACATAGAAAATGAACTAAAAAGGAAAAAGATTGTTCTCTCACACTATTGTTGAGTGTCAAGAGAGCCAGAAGGAAGCGGATATCCTCACCCTCGGGGGGAGGACTCACAGGATGCGACTCGGGCACCACTTCTCCTCTACCCCAACTTTGATAACATATGCAAACAAATATCGCCATACAGTCTTTGATTTTATTTAAATTTAAATTCGTCCTAAGAGAGAATTTCTTAGGTTATCACGTGTGTTAGATCTCTATCTTGAGGTTATCTTGAGATGATTTCGGGGCTTAGCGTCCCCGCGGGCCGGTCCTCCACCAGGCCTCCACCCCCCAGGAAGCAGCCCGTAGCGGCTGTCTAACTCCCAGGTACCTATTTACTGCTAGGTAACAGGGGGCATCAGGGTGAAAGAATTGTTTTGCCCATTTGTCTCCGCTTCCACCGGGGATCAAACCTGGCCCTCAGGACTACGAATCCAAAGCGCTGTCCACTCAGCTGTCAGGCGCCCTAGATGGTCGCATGGAGTCATCAGGTGTGTTAGATGGTCGCATGGAGTTACCAGATGTGTTAGATGTGCGCATAGAGTCATCAGGTGTGTTAGATGTTTGCATGGAGTCATCAGGTGTGTTAGATGGTCGCATGGAGTCATCAGGTGTGTTAGATGGTCGCATGGAGTCATCAGGTGTGTTAGATGGTCTCATGGAGTCATCAGGTGTGTTAGATGGTCGCATGGAGTCATCAGGTGTGTTAGATGGTCGCATGGAGTCATCAGGTGTGTTAGATGGTCGCATGGAGTCATCAGGTGTGTTAGATGGTCGCATGGAGTCATCAGGTGTGTTAGATGGTCGCATGGAGTCATCAGGTGTGTTAGATGGTCGCATGGAGTCATCAGGTGTGTTAGATGGTCGCATGGAGTCATCAGGTGTGTTAGATGTTTGCATGGAGTTACCAGATGTGTTAGATGGTCGCATGGAGTCATCAGGTGTGTTAGATGGTCGCATGGAGTCATCAGGTGTGTTAGATGGTCGCATGGAGTCATCAGGTGTGTTAGATGGTCGCATGGAGTCATCAGGTGTGTTAGATGGTCGCATGGAGTCATCAGGTGTGTTAGATGTTTGCATGGAGTCATCAGGTGTGTTAGATGTTTGCATGGAGTTACCAGATGTGTTAGATGGTCGCATGGAGTCATCAGGTGTGTTAGACGTTCGCATGGAGTCATCAGGCGTGTTAGATGGTCGCATGGAGTCATCAGGTGTGTTAGACGTTCTCAAAGAGGCATCAAGTGTGTTAGATGATCGAATGGAGTAATCAGGTGTTAGATGTGTGTATGGATTCATCAGGTGTTAGATGTCCACATGAAGTCATCAGGTGTTAGATGTCCACTTGAAGTCATCAGGGGTGTTACATGTTCGCAGTGAACCATCTGGTGTGACTGTGGGAAAACTTTACTCGTGTAAATAATTTAAATTGATACTATTTCGATAGCTTACGAAGGACCACCACTTTTTTGAGAGAAAATAAAAAACAGGGTCGAGCAAGGGGTTTGATATTTTAATACATTAACTAGTGTCCTATGGATGTTTTAATTAATATTACATAGAATATTAAAGAAGAATGTATATTATGAATCAAATCTTCTCACCCAAAATGGTGTTACATGCAAAAAGATTAATATATCCCAAGCATTATTCTGGCGTTGGATCTTCGCCAGATTAAGTAATATGTAAGTAAATTAATTTGATTATATAACATAATTAGAGGGAAACGTTCCTCAAAATACTACAATAATAAAGCCATGTATATGGTCAAGTAAATGGGTTAGTATAATTGATCTCATTAGGAGATCATTAAAGTATCTACATTGGTTATTTCTCTACAATAACAATTAACAGCTTAGCTGAGAAATTGAGAGATAAGATGGGTTGCCACACTCAACTGACGACGTATTGAGTAAGACAAATTGTTGCACGTGAAGGTGGGGAAGCCTAGCACGAGCTTCACGTGGACTCGGGAGCTGTAAGACAATTACATTGTAGAAATCTTCTACTTAACTACGAGTACATCCTAGATTATGTAATTCTTCCTATAGGACATGGCTATCACTGCAGAAGTCTTCCGCAGTTATAAATGCAATTTTTACTCCAATAAAATTACGGAACATGACTATAAAGACTGAACGTACTGGATTTTTATGGTAATGTCTCAGCGTACCGACAAGTGTAATATGTGCACACAGTAAGTCAAATAGAACACATAGTTGCCGGGCCAACCCTGGAAACACAAACCGAAATTGTCTCTATTTTCCGCGTGTTACAACTTGTAATAAAGTTGTTACATCTTGGCTTAACGTGTTTATGACGTATTAGAACGTTGTTACAACTTGCTATATTGGTTGTTATAACTGGTTAGGAGGTGTTAAGACTTGTTCGAACGTTGTACCAACGTCGTAGTTTCGGTGTGTGTTTGGCGGAAAGTGTTCGTTGATTAAGGAATGATTCCAAATCCCTCGTCCTCAGCTGCCGTGATAAGACATCAATTGTGGGCTGGAGTAATTAGTAGTTCCTTGGACACTGCCGTGATGTCCAAGGGGAGCCGGTCGGCCGAGCGGACAACACGCTGTTCTTGTGATCCTGTGGTCCCGGGTTCGATGCCGGGCGCCAGGGAGAAACAATGGGCAGAGTTTCTTTCACCCTATGCTCCTGTTACCTAGCAGTAAAATAGGTACTTGGGTGTTAGTCAGCTGGCACGGGCTGCTTCCTGGGGGTGGAGGCCTGGTCGAGGACCGGGCCGCGGGGACACTAAAGCCCCGAAATCATCTCAAGATAACCTCAAGATAACCTCAAAATAAGATGTGCCAAGATAACGTGGCACCGCTGGTGGTTGTCGGAGCGAAATTTGAAGACACTTTACAAGATAGCGTCTCCTTCTTCCCCGGCTGCGATACGCATGCGCAGAACGCTTCAAAGTATTCTCGAGCGTAAATTATTTTTACTTACTTATAATTAATCAGGGAAAGTAAGGAATTGTGACAAGTGTTTATGTCACTAATAAATATATTAAGGTACAATATATTTTGCATAGTGCAAGGCAGCTTACTAAGACTGCATTAAGAAATATTATATAAATCCTTTTATACTATAATAATGTCCACTGATGTTATTAATACACCTCAATGAACGAGTTCAGTAAGCAGTAATATGCTATGTAAATAAACAAGTATATAAATGATTATTCCTAGTAAAGGGAAATAATTAACTAAACTCCGTTTAGATATAACTAAATGTGGAGAGATTAATGTTTTATCTGTCGGTCCTCTCGGCGTTATTCTGACTAGGAAGAATTTGGCAAATATTGCTTCGTAATAGGAACATTAATTGAATTAATTCTACATATTAGTAGTGAGTAAATACTATGGTTAATACAATGATGATGATGTATTATTAAACAAGAAATGATGTATTAGTGTTGGAAAATGTCCAACAGTGATAGATGTTCACATGGAGTCATCAGGTGTGTCAGATGTTTGCATGAAGACATCAGGTGTATTACATGTTCATGTGGAATCAGCAGGTGTGTTAGATTTTTGTTCGAAGTCATCAGATGTGTTAGATATTGGCAAGGAGTCATCAGATGTGTTAGATATTGGCAAGGAGTCATCAGATGTGTTAGATATTGGCAAGGAGTCATCAGATGTGTTAGATATTGGCAAGGAGTCATCAGATGTGTTAGATATTGGCAAGGAGTCATCAGATGTGTTAGATATTGGCAAGGAGTCATCAGATGTGTTAGATATTGGCAAGGAGTCATCAGATGTGTTAGATATTGGCAAGAAGTCATCAGATGTGTTAGATATTGGCAAGAAGTCATCAGATGTGTTAGATATTGGCAAGGAGTCATCAGATGTTTGATGATCGTATGGACTCATTAGGTGTGTTAGATGTTCACATGGAGTCATCAGGTGTGTTAGATGTTCACATGGAATCATCAGGTGTGTCAGATGTTCACATGGAATCATCAGGTGTGTCAGATGTTCACATGGAGTCATCAGGTGTGTCAGATGTTCACATGGAGTCATCAGGTGTGTCAGATGTTCACATGGAGTCATCAGGTGTGTCAGATGTTCACATGGAGTCATCAGGTGTGTCAGATGTTCACATGGAGTCATCAGGTGTGTCAGATGTTCACATGGAGTCATCAGGTGTGTCAGATGTTCACATGGAGTCATCAGGTGTGTCAGATGTTCACATGGAGTCATCAGGTGTGTCAGATGTTCACATGGAGTCATCAGGTGTGTCAGATGTTCACATGGAGTCATCAGGTGTGTCAGATGTTCACATGGAATCATCAGGTGTGTCAGATGTTTGCGTGGAGTCATCATTTCAGCATATTCAGCATATCTTAAATTTGCTTTTAATCATGGAATACTTTTTCATCCAGCATTAAGAACAATGGAAAACTGTTTTCTGGTTTTTGACGTAAAATATTAGAGCGTAAAATGACGCCTATATTGTTTCGTTAGCGAACGAGATAAACTAAATAGCATGATTAACTCCCCGGGCGTGTACCATGATGGAGGGGGAGGAGGAGTGTCACTTGCTCACAGTCTCATGACTCGAGCTTGATCTGATCCCTGCTGAAGCAAGCCGATTATCATCGTCCAGTATTTGGGACATCCGACGTCTCACGACTCCCAGACTTTGCTGAAAGCTTTACACGATAAGGGAAATTGTGTTCGGTCGGCTACAAAAGTTCTAGTGGTATTTATAGCCATATTTATATTTTTTTTGGATTGGCCAGCCGTTACGCCGTAGGACATCTTAAACCTCCAGAGTAAGTTTAGATCTAATAGGCAGTTAATCTATTCATTTGAGATTAACTGAGGAAATATTAGCACTACAGGAGAAATATTGTATGTTGTCGGGGAGCCAGTCACTTTAACTTATGATTTACACGTGGTCTCAACATCTCAACTAGGAGGTGAGACTTTGAATTGACTCGCTAGAAGTTTTCTTGACATTAGAAAATGAAGAAAATGCAGAATAAAACCAGTGAAGAGCAGAGGTGCCATAGGCACAATCAGAGAACACTGTATGAACATCAGAGGTCCACGGTTGTTCAACATCCTCCCAGCGAGCATAAGAAATATTGCAGGAACAACCGTGGACATCTTCAAGAGGAAACTAGATTTATTCCTCCAAGGAGTGCCGGACCAACCGGGCTGTGGTGGGTATGTGGGCCTGCGGGCAGCTCCAAGCAACAGCCTGGTGGACCAAACTCTCACAAGTCAAGCCTTGGGTTTGGGGAGTAGAAGAACTCCCAGAACCCCATCAACCAGGTACATACACAAACGTACTCAACAGCTAAGGTTTCCTAACTTATTCATTAATAATTGGTGTTAGTCTACTAACCTTTTATTAAATATTATTTACCATGTTTTATTAACTTCATGATTATCATGAAACACTTTTTTGAATTCTCCCCCATATTGCGGGTGGTTCTTCTTTGTTAGCATCTTCTCCTTTGTGGCGTCGTTTGCAAACACTGTCTTTAACATGCGGTCTTTATCCTTGTTGCACCACCCTAG
>NW_025551996.1:0-50057 GCF_020424385.1 Procambarus clarkii
ACCTAGTTTTGCTTGCGGGGGTTGAGCTCTGGCTCTTTGGTCCCGCCTCTCAACTGTCAATCAACTGATGTACAGGTTCCTGAGCCAATTGGTCTCTATCATATCTACACTTGCAACTGTATAGAGTCTGTCTCCACCACATCACTTCCTAATGCATTCCACTTGTCAACCACACTGACACTAAAAAAGTTCCACCTAATAACTTTGTGGCTCATTTAGGCACTCAATTTCTACCTGTGTCCCCTAGTATGTGTGCCCCTTGTGTTAAATAGTCTGTCGTTATCTACCTTGAGAATCTTCTATGTGGTGATCATGTCATTCATAACTCTTCTGTCTTCCAGCGACGTGAGGTTTAATTCCAACATTCTCTCCTCGTAGCTCATACCCATCAGTTGGGGTACCAGTCTGGTGGCAAACGTTTGAAACTTTTCCAGTTTAGTCTTATGACTAGATATGGACTCCGTGCTGGAGCTGCATACCCCAGGATTGCTCTGACATGTGTGATATACAAAGTTCTGAATGATTCCTTACACAAGTTTCTATAGGCCGCCCATATGTTAGCCAACCTTGCATATGCCGCTGATGTTATTCACATGGATGTCACACACACATGACAATTAGCACATACCCCCCTTCACAATCAATACTCCACAGTGCATAAGTAATATTCAAACAAGTCCTCCACCAACAAGGACAACCACCCTGGTATATTCAAACACGCTAATCACGTCATCTCCCTAACTCAGAGCCTTTAGTATTGAATCACACGTTCCAGTAAACACCCGCCTAACTACATGCTAAGTTGTTAAGGTGGAGAAGCTTAAACGAGGCTGTTTATCATTATTTATGTCGCACTGGAATAAGTCAGGTAGGAAAACTCAGCTTAAATAATTGTACGTATAAGATAAAAGTTACACTAAGATATAATAATTTAGCACGTTAATTGATAAGGAAAGTGATAACTGGTAAAGGTTGAAGGGTATAGGGAAAGTTGTGAGTGTAGGGAAGATGGTGAAGGGAATACAAGGAAGATGAGAAGGCAGTAGAGAATAGAGAGAAGTGGTGGGGGTGGGGAAGGGGAGAGGGTCTCGGGCTCAGCCGGATACCCTTCCTAGTATACAGATATATATGTGAATATTCATATTTGTATTAAAGATATACACACACATACACAGGTTTAAATGCACATCAGTACCCAGTGGTTAACGGAACAGTGCAAGATTCCGTGCGAATACAAATACACACCAGTGTATGTAGCAGTGTATACCCTTACCAGTGTATTGCAATATAGAAATTTGGGAAGGCTATAAACCTGGGCTTAGAGAAGTGTTGAAATAGACATTGCGCAGCGGCCCTGTTAGCGTTCTAACCTTCCAGCCTCCAGTGAAAAATGATGACGGGAGTTAATTGAAGGCAGAAGCCAACACAAGGATGGCGTATCTGGGTGCGATTTCAATTAGATCAGACGGCAACGCGAGTCAATACCTTTACTGCGTGGTGTGGTATTGGTGGTAGTGGTTGTGGTGGTGGTGCATGCAGCGAGGTGTGGTGGTGGTGCCTGCAGCGAGGTGTGGTGGTGGTGGTGGTGGTGCATGCAGCGAGGTGTGGTGGTGGTGCATGCAGCGAGGTGTGGTGGTGGTGGTGGTGCATGCAGCGAGGTGTGGTGGTGGTGGTGCAGGCAGCGAGGTGTGGTGGTGGTGGTGCATGCAGAAATGTGTGCTGGTGATGCCTGCAGCGAGGTGTGGTGGTGGTGGTAGTGGTTGTGGTGGTGGTGCCTGCAGCGAGGTGTGGTGGTGGTGCATGCAGCGAGGTGTGGTAGTGGTGCATGCAGCGAGGTGTGGTGGTGGTGCATGCAGCGAGGTGTGGTGATGATGTCTGCACCGAGGTGTGGTGGTGGTGGTGAGTAGCGTAAATTATGACTACGACCGGGCACGCCACCTGGGCAGGTGACACCTGCCCAGGTACCGCACCCAGTCATAGTCTCAAGGAGTGAGAGGTGCCCCACTCACACTCGGTCGTAGTCTCCCCAGGAGGTTTTACCTCACTATGAGTGATTAATTGAGTGTATGTGAGCCTGTGTGCAGGTGTGTAGCATGTGTGTAGGTGTGTAGCATGTGTGTAGGTGTGTAGCATGTGTGTAGGTGTGTATGATTAAGTGTAAGTAAAGGCGATTTTTGAAAGCGGATGTATTGGAAGCGTAGAGTTGTACTGGTATGTATGCTTAGAGTGTTAAGCATAGACCTCTAGATCTGAGCATAGGTCTTCTAGAGTTAAGCATGGTGGTTGCACATGGCATCACCAGACCTAGGAGACTGGCTGCAGTATGTGGAAGGTTGGGTTAGGGTTAACGAGAAGGGGGGACGGGGCTGGCAGAGCCAGGCTTTGAAGACCAACCGTGGGAACAAAAGGGCAGCTCGCAAGTGACCTAACGCGGTGAGAGCACCTAGCTGTACTTACCATTGTTATCAGCTGTCCACGATCCCTCACTCAGCTTCTGGGTGTTAAAAACCACACATATTAACCAAAGGAGCTCTGTCGAGGTCTTCCTTATGTCAGGCCTCCAGCAGATCAAAGGCAGTTACTGGGCTTTACACATACACATACACTTGTCAATCTGGAAGTAAAGGGCGTTACTCTTGTTTCTACCCCTCCATAGCTTCACCACAACACCCGGCATGGGCTTCTCACACATGACACAGTACTTAAACATTATGTCTCAGCAGGAATCTCCTGTATTTTTCTGAATACCCCATTTCACGTCGGAGAAGTAGAAACTCACCAGCAGGCAGTATATGGCCTGCTACTCTAATTAGTTTAAGTCAAACGTGGACCCAGAGACATCTTCAGGAAGCAACGGGCGTGACAGTAGTGAACTGTATGAGTAAAGGCCCTCACTATTACCACCCCTCCTCCCCCACTCTCTCTTGCACGCTTCCTCCACCACCTGTCAGTCATCAATCACTTGTATATTCCCTATGCCATCAGACTGACTGCATTTCTCCTCAAACATAACAATAGTTTGGTAAAGTAAACACATTTATATAATTTCATTCTTTTATTAAACACTTAAAGCATTTTACAGTAATAATAATAATAATAATGGGGCCTCTCTCTTACCCCACACCACATACAGCCACTCCCTCGTAGATAATGGGTGATGATTGAAAGTATTTTTAAATTAAAAACTATGATCACCGTGTTCAACTCACTCTCTAAGTGATTAACAATTTGTATGTGGTGATCACGTCTCCTCAGGCACTCCTGGAGCAGGAGAGAGAGAGAGAGGCTGGATGTGGTGTGGGGTAAGAGAGAGAGGGATTATTAAGAGATAATAATAATAATTCTATTATTATTATTATCATTAATATAATTATTATTACTGTAAAATGCCTTAAGTATTCAATAAAAGAACGAAGTTATATAAATGTGTTTACTTTTCCAAACTATTGTTATGTTTGAGGAGATATGTAGCCAGTCTGATGACATAGGGAATTGACAAGTTGACAGGTGGCGGCGCAAGAGAGAGGTGGGGGAGGGGTGGTAATAGAGAGGGCCTTTACTCATACAGTTCACTACCGTCACGCTTGCTGTTTCGTGAAGATGTCTCTGGGTCAACGTTTGACTTAAACTAATTAGAGTAGCAGGCCACATCCTGCCTGCTGGTGAGTTTCCACTTCTCCGACGTGAAATGGGATATTGAGAAAAATACAGGAGATGCCCGCTGATAAATAATGTTTATGTACTGTGTCATGTTTGAGAAGCCCGCACCGGGTGTTGTGGTGAAGCTATGGAGGGGTAGAAACAAGAGTAACGCCCTTTACTTCCAGATTGACAAGTGTATGTGCGTGTGTAAAGGCCGGTAACTGCCATTGATCAGCTGGAGGCCTGACATAAGGAAGACCTCGACAGAGCTCCTTTGGTTAATGTGTGTGGTTTTAACACCCAGAAGCTGAGTGAGGGATCGTGGACAGCTGATAACACGGGTAAGTACAACTAGGTGCTCACACCGCGTTAGGTCACATGCGAGCTGCCCTTTTGTTCCCACGGTTGATCTTCAAAGCCTGGCTCTGCCCGACCCGTCCCCCCTTCTCGTTAACCCTATCCCAACCTTCCACATACTGCAGCCGGTCTCCTTGGTCTGGTGATGCCATGTGCCGCCACCATGTAACTCTAGAAGGCCTATGCTCAAATCTTGAGGCCTATGTTTAACACTAAGCATACACACCTGCACAACTCTACACTCCCAATACATACTTTCAACAATCACCTTTACTTACACTTTATCATACACACCTACACACATACGTCATACCTGCACACATGCGACACACCTGCACACATGCTCACATACCCAATTAAACACTTGTGGGAAAATCCTGGCAGCTATTCTCTTTTTTAAATTGACTTTAATAAGATAATTTTCTAAGTGAGTAAGTAATTAAGTGAGTGAACTGTATGTACTGATTCAACTGCCGGAAATTATCTCACATAATTTGGGGGGACAATTTGCAACTTAAACCACTTTGAGATGGCTCCTTCTTAAACCACAAATTGTTTACCTTATAAATATAATAATATCATACCACATATGGTGGTCTAATCTACTATTATTATGGCAATGATTAATTAATAATTATGAGCACTACTTCTACAGTATATACAAAAGGAGGGCTTAGCTGTTACTGTAGAAGGGGCCTGCTAAGGCTGTGTATTTTTTTTGCGATATATACAAGAGTTGTTACATTCTTGTACAGCCACTAGTACGCGCAGCGTTTCGGGCAGGTCCCTGGAATACGATCCCCTGATGCGAAGAATCGTTTTTTCATCCAAGTACACATTTTACTGTTACGTTAAACAGAGGCTACATTTAAGGAATTGCGCCCAGTAAATCCTCCCCGGCCAGGATACAAACCCATGACATAGCGCTCATGGAACGCTAGACGGAGACTGCTAAGACCACGGAGAATTGTTGCATCAAAGATGGGTGTGGCCCTGTGCCTCTGAGTGCCATGTAATGGCGGCTGTTTAGGAGGCCTACAAGACTTGGCATACAGCTAGGTAATATTTGTGTAAGGCCCAACTGTCTGCTCAGCTTCTTGTTACTCCAAATCATAATTACCTGCCAAGTTCAAAGAATTAATAATGTTTCTCTAAACATATAAGTACAGGTAAGACATGGAATATGAGTGTTGGAAATTTCCAACACTAATAAACTACTATTGTATTATAATAAATCATCATCATTATATACTAACTACAGTAGTTATTAATTTCACTAATGGTAGTGTAAACATAAATTAAACCATTTCATCTGCATATTAGTGCTAGAATTCTCATGAAATCGAGTAGCAACATTGCGTCAGATAATGTCTAGTTAGACACGTTTATTACCAATGTGTTAGAGAATTGAATGTGGTTCTCTAAAATTATCAGTATTCCGTGTAATAATTACCTATTGATAATATGACTCCCGGTAATCTAAAACCGAGAGTTATTAACTGAAATTGTTATCAAGTAGCAGTTTTATCTGTTACGTGCAAATGCTATAGAGAACAAAAATCATCTCCATTTCTCGTTTAAGACCATTAAACGAGAATATGATAATATTTAAGTCCCTATAATTGCAACCCAGTTCTCATTAATGTATTACATCCATAATTGCGCGGAAAAGAATTATTTTTGATTAATAATTTCTGTGGTGAATGCGAGAGACGGGTCGAGGGAAGGCGGAGACACCATTGGACAAGAGGCATCCCTGGCGTGAGGAGTGGCGAGACACGTGGTAGTGGCTGGGAGTTTCTATCGACAAGAATTACGTTGATACCCGGTTAACAGTTAACTATTACTTATTCACGTGTTCTATAGTGCCCGGCCAGTTAATAACGCCACGTCAATTGAAGCCACGACCCGTAATTACACATACACAGCAGTGGACGCCTGGGACTGGCTGACGCGGTTTTGGCAGACCTCAGTATTTGATACGCTCATGTTAAGTATACCATTCTCCTTTGATGCATCATCCTGGATTGTATATTTGTGAGTAGTCTGTCGTTATACAGCAAGGATACCTAATACACAACGTTAGTTGAATTTCAACAATTTCTCCGTTTTCATGAATATTTGAAATAAATCGTAGCCTAATCAAATGCTACTTAAATTTCTCTGATTTCAGCGTGTATACGAGGAGTCGACAAGTTGTTTCTCATCATTCATGATATTCACCTCAGGTTCTTTCCTTATTGGGATCCTGTGACCACGAGGACGAATGACAAAAGGGCGTTATAGAAATCGTCTTACAGCTAAGACCTCTATTTCGTACAAATTTATCTAATATTATTACCGATTTCTATATAATTCATATAGGATCTTTACATTGAATAAATTATTGCCAGAAATGATGATTTGGTAATTAAGGTGTTTGCTCTGACTGTTGTTCACTAATTCATGATCTTTAATATTCATAATTTGAGTTATCATATCTTTGAATCTATTGTAGTTTAGATTTACTATGTTACTAACTCAACAATGAACTAGTGACGAACCACACTGATTCCTAGATATATTTGAACCTCTAGAAGTATCCCCCAATGTTGATATTTGAGGCTTTGACTTTAATTAATTAATAATACAGTTTATTCATTATTTTCAAGTGATTCTTCTTTTAATTATTATCCATAGACACTGGTTCTCTAGTGTCATTCTAATGATCACTTTTATTCGTTTTCCCTCTTTTCTCAATATTGGGTGGTCCTTCGATTTATTAAATACAATAAGCAAATAATTGAATATATGAGTCAAGCCCCAGAAATCCAACATTATGGTCCTTAACGAACCGGATACATACCAATTAACATTACTAATTAGTCATAACTAATCACCGTGTGAAGTAGTCTAGAGTAACCACATTTAATTAATTGTGGCTACCGGCAGTGTACCACATTAGTTAGCCTAATTCACACCAATTTATTTGCTGCTTATACCTCATGTATAAAATAGCACTAGTGGGACACAGTCAACTGCCTACAACACTCAGACCTATACCTCACACTGAGGTAAGAATCTTCAGGTCACCAGGAGCAACAGCTCAGAACTTCTATAATAATTCCACATTAACACCTGCGTTAGAGTGGCCTCACCATCTAACTATTATTTATTTAGGTGGTAATGACATCCATCCTACTTGACACCCAGCTGAGGTAATTTATCACCTTAAAACAATAATTTCCTCATTTAAACTTGTTAGCAGTTTAGTAGTGTTCACATTGGTGGAACGTCGCCAACTGAGCAATAATAATCGTTGGGGAGTGAGTACAGAATATTACCAAAGAGCTGCCAAATATATAAACTTTAGGCTGAGGAAGAGAGTACGATTGGATGCCACTTATATTCAATTTACAGCCAGACCATACAGGCAAAACCTGGCAAGAGATGGTGTACACCTGTCAGGTGAGTCTAGGTCATATGTAGTTGACAAATTGATCCACACAATCAATCACCATAAAGGGCTGTGGCTGGCAAGCCAAATTAATTGTACATAATTGTATTTTCACCTTTGTGTGCAAGTGCACCTTTATAAACTATATAATCTAAAAAACCCAAAAACACAGCACAACTATATATTCACATTATTGCACCACAAATTAATCTATGCCAACCTTTATTAGGTAGGAATTTAGGCTGTGATTGTGCTGAATTTGGCACAAATGCAGACTAAATAAATTTGTAGTTTCTTAGGTAGAAATTCTTACAACTAGTCTTGAACTAGTTAGTAGTGCATACATTATACATTATTGTGCTGACCCTATCAAGGGTGGGATTCAAACTTTATGGTAACTCTAATCAGAGTATATCCATATTAATTATTTGTGTACTCATTATTTGTGTGTATGCATTTTGAGTGCTGCTGAATGATCACCATTACCTCTAATGGTGATAAAGATGAACTAGCCGGAAGAAAGTTAATGGTGAAATTCAAGCACTGCTCAAAATCCTTAGCTACTTATTGTTAGGTAGGTACATTTAACCTCGAGTGAGGTAGAGTGTAATTTAGCCAAATTAATTTAGGCTATACTCAATATTAATTGTCAACTAATGAGCAAGTACCTCAGCTTCATTAGTAATATTTATTCAAGTCCTATGAAATTTGGACTTAAAGCCACCATGGCTACTCCTGAACAATTAAGGAGAACCTATATTGGCCTTAAAGGTCATTTGACCAGACTAATTAATAAGTCTGATACCTTGTCTAAAGCAACTCCCATTGATTACTATCGACTAGAAACATCAGTGAGAGTGGCTGATCTAAAATTTGATCAAGTTAGATCTACAAGCCAGTCTTATCTCAATCTACTGAATGCAACTGAAACTGATCCTGAGGAAATAGATCAAATTATAGCAGATATTTCTCAGTATGAAGATGAGACTCACGATAAACTTGACATACTATCCAATATAGTAACACAATCTAAATCTAATGCAAATAATACTATGTCTCAATCCAGTAATCAATTACCTGAGGTTCGTCTGCCTACTTTAGACTTACCTACATTTGCAGGGCTGGATGAAGAAAATTGGGACACATTTTGGACTTCATTTGAAGTTCATATACATAAGAAATCTTCTCTTGACAGAGTTTCTAAATTCTCATACCTGATTAGTCTTCTCAAAGGGGAGGCTAAAAAGGTCATAAATAATCTAGCTCTCACTGAGAGTAATTATGAGGATGCTATAAAACTGCTAAAGTTGAACTATTGCAACAAGGAGTTGAGTATAGCTAACCTTTATTACCAGTTGCTGGATCTGAATGCACCAAGTAACAGACCAGACTCACTTCAAAGCGCTCAGGCTAGAAGTAGTCTCTAGTGAAGGCCTTAGGTACTAAAGTTAATGTACCCGCCTCAGAATGGTCAATCAAGTTACTTTTGCAGAGGAAATTGCCTCAAAATATCTTAGCAGAAATCTGCTCACACTATAAAACCGAGTTTCTCACTGTCGAGCAATTATTCGAGGGGCTGAGAATAACGGTTAACAGGTTGAAGACTCATGATAAGATTAAACCCGAGTCTAAACCACCTAACATTGACAACTCAATCAAAACCAAATTGACTTTGAATAAGCCCAATAAATTCAAACCTAAGACTACTCCATCCACTGGAAAAAGGAGTGGTAGTGTAGGTATTTATTCTGTATCTCCCTCTGACGTTACAACTGATATGTCTACTAAAAGGACAAATTCAGCCAGAGAGAGAAAGTGTCTATTCTGTGATCAAGAACATGTCACCACAAATGCACTGTTTATCCTAACTTTAATACCAGGATTAAACGGCTACAAGAATTACACAGATGCACCAAGTGCACGGGTTCTCATGATCCCAGTAAATGTGTAGTGCAGCTACGGTTATGCAGTAGATGCCACAAAGGTGTACATCATTATGCCTTATGTAGAAAAACTTCTACGCAATCTATGACACCTGGGGAGAATTCTATGAATTCTACCACAGTACAATATTGCAAGGTACATCAAGAAATAAATGGTACTTGCTACTGAGTCAGACAATAATACCACTCTGCCAACAGCTCAACTCAAACTAATTGACAGGAACTCTATAGTTGACACAAGAGGTCTCATTGATCAAGGATCACAGAAAATCTTCATCACACAACAATTAGTCGAGCAGTTAAAATTAAAACCTGTCAAAAGTGAGAGACTGAATATTTCTGGATTCTTGACTAATAGTGGACCTCGTGAATACCAATTAGTCAAGGTGTTAGTGAGACTTGGATCTTCCACTAGTCCAATACAAGCGGTAGTAGTAGATAAACGTCCTTCAGACCTGCAGGTCACAGGACTAGCTCGCACTGCGAGATATCTTAAACGAAACCGCATGAGGCTAGCAGATTACAAAACAAATTCTGACTGCCTCACTGATGTTGGAATACTTATAGGCGCTGACCATTATTATAAATTTATAACTGGGATGCCCCAGACAACATGGAATGAATTTGTTGTCATCTGCTGGAGGCAAGTTGCTTACTGGACCGGTGCTTTTCCAACAAAATCCAGCGTCAGCCAACCAACAATCTAACAATACAATAGTGGCGTGACTAGGCTTGGAACAGTCATCCCTACATTTCAGAGAAATATCTGAAGATAATGAGTCTGATCCATCTGTACATCGTCTGTGGGATTTAGACACATTAGGTATTGTCCCTGAACAACCAATACCTGATATGTGGACTTACCAGCAATATCTGGATACAGTTGTCTATAAGGACAAACAATACTGGGTGAGACTACCATGGAAGTTGAATCATCCACAACTTCCAGTTAATTATTTCATGGCAGCCTCTCAATTAGTCTCAATTAATACGGCTGAAGAAACAGCCAGATAAATTGAACATGTATCACCAATTAATTCAACAACAACTCAATAGTAAATTTATCGAAGTTGTTGATAATGATGACCGAAAATTAGGTCACTATTTACCCCATCACGCTGTGGTGAAAGATTCATTGACAACACCAATACGTATTGTCTTCAACTGTAGTGCCAAAGTGAAGGTAAACAGCGTGTCCTTGAATGAATGTCTCCAAACGGGACCTAGGCTAACACAAAGGCTACATGATGTACTATTACGATTCCGCACTAGTATTTTCGCTTATACTGCTGACATCAGTAAAGCTTTCCTTAGAGTAGGCTTGCAAGAAGAGGATCGTAACTACACCAAATTTCTCTGGATTAAGGACCCGCTGGATCCTGACAGTGATGTCATAACCTACCAATTTGCCTCTATGCTATTTGGAGCGACTTCCTCCCCGTTTCTACTTTAAGCCACATTTGAGGAAGTCAAATAGCCCTTATAAAACATAGATCAGTGACAACTTGTATGTCGATAATTTCCAGGGAACTACAAATGACAAATTCAAATTGGTAGAAATTTACCATGAGGCTAACCGTGAGTTATTAGGAGCCAATATGCCACTACAATCATGGGCCTCAAACAATAAATCATTAAACCAGATAATCGAGAAAGAATTTCCGGGTTATCAGGTGCTTAATCAATTAAAAGGTCTGGGCGTGGAATGGAACACAGGTACTGACGAGATGAATGTCAAGTCAGTACAAACCAGTAATTCATCCCTTACCATGAGAAAATTACTCACGTATGTCAGTCAACCATTTGACCCTTTATGCTTACTTAGTCCTATATTAATAAGGGGCAAACTCCTAATGCAGGAATGCTGGCAGAAACATATGGGATGGGATGATCTGTTGCCAATTGAGTTGTAAGATAAATGGCAGATACTCACGACGGATTTCAATCAGTTAGGTGTTTTGAAATTTTCTCGTAATGCATCAGGACAAAACTTACCCACAAATTTGCACGTTTTTTGCGATGCCTCTGGCAAAGCGTATGGCACTGCAGCCTACTTAGTCAATAGTGCACAATCAATTTTACTCACATCTAAAGCAATAGTTGCTCCAATCAAGAAGAGATCTTTACCTCAAATGGAGTTAACTGCATTGCTGGTGGGAGTAAGATTGGCTCATTGCCTGAAAAAGACACTCAATAATATCCACTTTGGTGAAATCGTAGTGTGGTCAGACAATGAGGCAGTCTTACAATGGGTAAGAAATAACAACAACAAAACTCCCTACGTTAGTAATTGCGTTAGGGTAATTCATGAATTATTTGCTGGATATAAATGCAGACATGTCCCCACTAAGGACAATCCTGCAGATTACTTATCTCGAGGGTTAACATTAAAACAACTAATCAAGTCTTCGATCTGGTTCAATGGACCTTCATGGCTTGTTAGTGGTCAGTGGCCCAAACAGAAGCCACAAGTCATAGTGACCAGCATAACTACTCCCATGAAAGAACCAGAACCTCATTGAATCTCAGCTATTAATCCTCACAATTATTCTAACTTGAGTAAGTTATTAAGAGTGACAGCACGTGTGTTTGATTTTCTTGCTAAGATAGAAATCAGACATAAGTTTCCCAATCCTATCCTCTACTGGATCAAACGTGCACAACAAGAGACATATAGAAGTGAATATGAAAATCTTACAGATAAATTAACCACGTCTCTAGGTATCTGATATGATACCAACACTCATAATATAATAAGGTGTGGAGGACATTTACTTCATGCAAAAATTGATTTGGATATAAAGAATCCTATCCTTCTACCACGTCACCACATTATTACAAAACTTCTAGTTTTACATCACCATCAATATGGTACTTTGCATGGCGGAGTATTAGACACTCTCACCGACCTCAGACAGAAATATTGGCTTCCTCAAGGTCGTCAAACTGTCAAATCAATCATTAAGTTCTGTGTAATCTGCAAAAGATACGACGCTCGAGTGTGTCCTTACCCAGGACCTCCACCACTCCCTAAGGAGAGAGTAGTTCATCTTCGTCCCTTTGAGACCACTGTCACGACCCTTGAGACTAAATAATGTTCTTCTCCCCACAGTGTAAAGAACAAATAAAAATCTGCCATGCCAATAGGTGTCTAGGGGTATAATTAATCACTGTATAAAAACGGGAGAACAATATATTTTGCTAAGGGTGACAACTTAACAACAATTAAATAAATAGTAGCCAGAAATATTTATCAGCATATAATACTATAGAATGCAAGTAATTATTTCAGACCTGAGCACTATCACCAGAATATGGAGTAAGCCATAAATACACTAAAATCGTCTATCCAGATAAATTAATATTTATATGGGCTTAAAATAACAAACACCAAGAACTTGGCTTAAACACAACTGCACTCGACCGCAGCTGCCACTCTACTGCCCAGGACGTGGTCCGCAGGCCCAACGTAGACTAACCATCTACCCAAACACCAATTAACGTTCGCATGAACATTGTGAACATTCTATTTACAAAGGTCAGCCCTAACTCCAACATCATTAACTAAGAGTTGTAATTACCGGTCTCACATTCCTTGAAATATTACGGCTACCACATATGGGAAGCCCCCTCCCCTTCCAGCCCGTTGGCGTCGTGAGGGGGCTTGGTGGACGGCTGCCGGAGTGTGATGCTCCGTTGGGCAGTCCTCTGTCCTTTTCTGGCCTTGCACTCCTGCTGCTGTCTTCTCCAATTGTGCCGGATCGCTTTTCCTTTTCCTTATGTTTCGTTTTTCTCCCCCCTCTTCTCCTATCTGCTTGTCGTTTCCTGCCGACCTTTTGCTTGTTTTGGATTATTTCTTTGGACTTCTTCTATTTTGACGCCCGGGTGCTTGAGGAGGCATACTCTTGCACCCGTAGAACTGTAGTACCCGACGTCTCGAGCGAGGGGAACCTTTTATTGTCAATCCCCCTTTCGTCGCTGAACCCGATCTCGACGGACTGACGGTTCTTAAGGTGGCGTTTGTGGGGCGTATACTCACGACGCACCCCTAGGGGGCCCCGGCATGATCGGCGATAGCTTCCTGTTGGGTGTCCTGCCTCTAATTGTGGCTCCATGGTGGGTATGGGGGCACATTCGTGGATGAATTTGTCACTTTTCGTCTCTATGTCGTTGAATGTTTCCGTTGTACCCTCTCAGGCTCGTGGGGTGGGCGACCAAGCCCCCGAGTCGGCCTGTATTGGAAGACCAGGCTCTGTAGCTCCCGCTGCGTTGGGCCCCGACCTTGCTCCTCCTTTGACCGTCCTGACTTCTTCCCCCAGCTCCCCTCCCTCCTCTGAGGTTGGGTCGAGCCTCCAGCCCCCGGTGGTGACCACTTCGTCCCCTGGTGTGGCTAAGTCTTTCGTTGTGACTACTGCGCCTTTTGACCCCTCTCTCTCTAGGGGTTCTCAACGCCGTTCGCGCCCCAACCGCACTCGCTCGATTCCTTCCCGTGCTGATGCGTATCAGGCCTTGTTTGGTCCTGCTTCATGGGCCAAATACTTTGATCTCCTCCCTCTTGATTCTGCGCCTCCTGACGATTTCTCCCTCCATCGGCATCTTGTAGATTCCGTGGATGCGTGTGTTACTTTCAACCCCACTCGTCTCGGTACACGTGTCGTTGCTGCTCCTTCTCAGGATGCGGCTTCCCGCTTGGCTGCCTTATCTTGCCTTGGCGAGATCCCTGTTCGGGTCTCCAAGAACGTTCAGATGAATTCCAGTGTTGGCACTATTCTCCTCCCACCCCATGTTGCAACCGGTGTTCGGAATCTGCAGGATTGCCACGATGATATTCGGCATATCCTTGATGCCCAAGGCCATTCTGTCCTCCAGGTTGACTCGTTTACTCGTCCCCCTCGTGGTCGTCGCCGTCAACCCCTTCGCGTTGTGAAGATCACCTTTGATGGTAGGACCCTTCCATCCTCTGTCATTCTTGCTGGTGCTAGGTGCTCTGTCCAGGAGTATATTCCTTCTCCTCGACTTTGTAATAAGTGCTGGAGGTTTGGGCATGGTGCCCTCCGCTGCTCTGGGACTGTCTCTCTCTGTCCTTTGTGTGGGAGTGAAGGTCACTCTAAGTCGGAGTGCACTTCTCCCCAAGCTCGCTGCCTCAACTGCGGTGAGGCCCATCCTACGTTCTCCCGTGCCTGTGTCCATTACAAGCTTGAGGCGGCCGTCCTTAACCTGAAGCACCGGGAGCGTTTGTCTTTTCCTGAGGCGAGGCGCCAGGTTCGCCGGCTCCCGCCTTATACTAACATCTCTTATGCTCGCGTGTTGCGCTCTTCCTCTCCTCGTCCTTCCCCCCTTCCTCAGACTCTCAACCGTTTCCGGGCCTTGGACCCTGATACGCCCACTGCCCCCTCCTCTGTTCCTTTGAGTTCTTTCCCGAGGGGTCCCCCTCCTGGTCCTCTGTCTGGGGTTCCCCTTCTTTCAACCCGGTCTGTCATGTCTCCTGTGTCTTCTTCCTCGTCCCCCTCCGATCCTCCTTCCCATCCTCTTCCTCCATCTATCGGCTCTCCCCGCCGCCTGTCGGTGCAGGCGGATGTCCATCGCTCTCCTAACGGCCGTCGTGTGTGCTCTCGTTCGGCTTCTCCTGTTGAGACACTGGAATCCGTTGCCCGGTACGTAGTTGCTGGGACACCTGTCTCTTTAAGTCAGAAGCGTAAGCCTGGCTCCTCTCCTTCCTCTTCCCCGGCGGGTAAGAAGGCTTCGCTTTCTTCCTTAGCTCCTACTTCTGGCTCTGTTGCTCCTTCCCCTCCCGTTTCAGTGGTTGCGCCCCCTGTTCCTGCTATGGAGGTTTCTTTGGCCCCTGCTTCCCTTTCGGTTGCTGCTCTTGCTGGGGTGCGCTCCCCTCTTTCTACTCCCCCTCTTCCTACTGCTGTCCTTGACTGCTCCTCTCCGTTGTCTCCTCCTCTTCCTCCTCCTCCTCCGGACCCCGCCCGCCCACCTCTGATCTGTTCTCCCGTTTCCTTCCCTCCGTCTTTGCTCAGTTTACCCATGCCCCCTAACCCTGACTTTGCTGACCCTGATCCCGACCCTGATATTCTTTAACGTGCTCTGTTGCTCTTTCGCCTTTGTTTCTTCCTTGTTCTCTGTTTTTGTCCTTTCTCTTCTCGTCGTTGTCCATTCTTCAATGGAACGTTCGAGGTTATTACGCCAATTTCCTCGAACTCCAACTTCTGATTTCGCGGTTTTCGCCCCTTTGTGTCTGTCTCCAGGAGCCAATGCTTGGTGCTCGTCCTGGTCGTTTTCGTGGCTATTCCTTTCTCTCCCCCCCCCCCAGCCATTGCTGGGGCTTCTAATTCTTCTGCTCTCTTGATTCGTGCAGATGTTCCCTTTGTTCCTTTACTTTTTCCTTCGCCTCTCCATTGTTCTGCTGCTCGTATCTTTGTGGGGAAATGGTACACAGTTTGTTCCATTTATCTCCCCCCGAGTGTCCCGCTCTCTCTTCCTGATTTGAAACACCTCCTAGACTCCTTGCCGGAGCCTGTGCTCCTGCTGGGTGACTTCAATTGTCGTCATTCTCTTTGGGGTGACGTTCTGACGAATACCCGGGGTCGCCTCCTTGAGCCGTTTCTCCTATCTTCTTCCCTGTCTCTTCTGAATTCTGGTGAGCCCACTCATTTGGACTCTCGGACTCGCACCCTTTCTTGTCTTGATCTTTCTCTCTGCTCTTCTTCTCTTTACTTAGATTTCACGTGGCAGGTTCTTGATGACCTCCATGGAAGTGATCATTTCCCCATCCTTGTTTCCTTTTTCTCTTTTCGCCCTTCCCTCTCTTTCCCTAGGTGGCAGTTTGCTAAGGCAGACTGGACCCTATTTACCCTCAGTGCTGCTCTCTCTGACCTCTCCCTTCTGCCTCTCTCTCGCGCTCTCCTCCTTTTTCATGACACTGTCTTCAACGCTGCCCTCCGCTCTATTCCTCGCTCTTCCTCTCGGGGTCCACGGAAGTGCGTTCCCTGGTGGAATGCGGACTGTGCTCGGGCTGTCCGCTGTAAGCGTGCAGCCTGGAAGAGGCACCGCCGTAGGCAGACGACCGATTCTTTTCTTTTCTTTCGGAAAGCGAGTGCGGTGGCCCGTAGGGCCATCCGTACGGCTAAACGTGAATGTTGGGCATCTTATGTCTCAACAATTACGTCCGAAACCCCTCTGGCCCAGATCTGGAAGCGTATCCGCAAGATAGCGGGTAAGTTCGTTCCCGATGTTTCACCGGTCCTTCACCTCCATGATACTCTTGTGGCGGACCCGTTGCAGGTCGCTTCCGAACTGGGTTCCCACTTTTCTTCTGTTAGCTCTGGTCTTCATCTTCCCCAATCTTTCCTTCTTCGTAAACCTGTCCTTGAGTCTCGTCCTTTAGATTTCTGCACTCATCTTCAGCTTCCCTATAATGATCCCTTCTCTCTCTCTGAACTTCGTTCTGCCCTGGCCCTCTGCGGTTCTACGGCGGCGGGCTCCGATGGTATTCATTATGAGATGCTTCGCCATCTCCCTCCGAGCACGTCTCAGTATTTACTGAGTCTGTATAATCGGATCTGGGAGTCGTCGTCAGTCCCTGAGGACTGGCTCGATGCCGTTGTCCTCCCTGTTCGCAAACCGGGGTCTCTGGGTACTTCCCCTAAGGACTTTCGCCCTATTGCTCTCACAAGTTGTGTCTGCAAACTCTTTGAACGTATGGTTAACGTTCGTCTGATGTGGTTCCTGGAACACCATCACCTCCTCTCCCCTTCTCAATTTGGTTTCCGCAAGTGCCGCAGCACGACAGATGTCCTGGTGAACTTGGAGGTCTATATTCGTACTGCTTTTGCTGCGAAGACCTCCGTTGTTGCCGTCCTTTTTGACCTGGAAAAGGCTTACGACACCACTTGGCGTTATCATATCCTATCTCAACTTCATTCTTTTGGCCTTCGTGGTCATCTCCCTCTCTTTCTCCGCAGCTTCCTCTCTCGTCGTTCCTTTCGGGTGCGCCTTGGTACCGCTCTCTCTCCCTCTTTTCAGCAATACGAAGGTGTGCCCCAGGGTAGTGTTCTGAGCACTACTCTTTTTCTGGTTGCCCTCAATGGTCTTCTTTCCTCTCTTCCTTCTGGTGTCTTCTCCGCTCTCTATGTCGATGATCTTACCCTTTGTTGTCAGGGTGATGATTCGCCTCTCCTTCAACGCCGGCTTCAACTTGCAATTGATGCCGTGTCGTCTTGGGCCACTGATCATGGCTTCAAGTTCTCTACTTCTAAGACTTGTGCCATGACATTTACGCGGAAACGGGTTGTTCTTCGTCCCTCTTTGTCACTTTATGGTCATCCCCTTGAATACAAAGATTCCGCGAAGCTTTTGGGGTTATTCCTTGACACTCGTTTGTCTTGGTCTCCCCATATCTCTTACCTCCGTGTTGAGTGCTCTAAGGCCCTTACCCTCCTTCGGGTCTTGTCCCATACTTCTTGGGGGCAGATAGGCGCACTCTCCTTGCTTTACATTCCTCTCTCGTCCTGTCTAAGCTCGATTATGGTTGCCCTGCTTACTCGTCTGCTTCTCCTTCTACTCTTCGCCGTCTTGATGCTTTGCACCATACTGGGTTGCGCCTCAGTTCTGGTGCCTTTCGTTCGACTCCCGTCCTTAGCTTGTATGTTGACACTGGCTTCCTGTCTCTCCAGGACCGCCGTGATCGCTACTGTCTTCGCTATCTTGCGCGGTCCTTGCAACATCCTTCCTCTCGCCTCTGTCGTGCTTTAACTTTTACCCCTCCTGCGGTTCCTGTTCCTCTTCACCACCTCCCTCTTTCTGTCCGGTTATCTCGCCTGCAGGATTCTCTTTCCGTTCGTATTTCTGATGTTTCTCCTCGTGTTGTTCCTTCTTTGCCCCCGTGGAGGGTCCCTCTTCCGCGGTTTTGTACTTCCTTGACCCGTATCACTAAAGCTTTTACCCCTCCTACGGTTCTAAAACGCCTTTTCCTCGAGCACTTTTCTTCTCACTCCCGCTCCGTTTCTGTCTTCACCGATGGGTCTAAGTCAGCGGACGGTGTTGGCTACTCTGTTGTTTTTCCTGATCGCACTTATATGTGTCGCTTGCCTCCGGAGACTAGCATCTTTACAGCGGAACTTTATGCTATTCTCTATGCTCTTCGTCTCCTACTTTCTCGTTGTCAGTCTTCCTTTGTAGTTGTTGTTGACTCTCGTAGTGCCCTCATGGCTCTCGGGTCCTTTAATCCAGTTCATCCAGTGGTTGTCGAGATCCAGCATTGGCTGTTTCTCGTTCATAGTAAATTTAAGTCGGTTGAGTTTTGTTGGGTTCCCAGCCATATTGGTGTGTCTTTAAATGAGCGTGCGGATGCTGCCGCCAAGGAAGCTGTCCGCTCTTGTCCCATCTCTCGTAAGGGCATTCCGTATTCCGACTTTTACCCGGTTATCCATTCCTCAGTCCTTACCCGTTGGCAGGCTTCTTGGTTGTCTGTTACTGGTAACAAGCTACGTACTCTTAAATGTTGTGTTTCCTCGTGGCAGTCCTCCTTCCACCGTAACCGGCGGTGGGAAACAGCTCTGGCGAGGTTGCGTATTGGCCATACTCGCTTAACCCATGGTCACTTGATGGAGCGCCGCCCTGCTCCTTATTGTCCTAGTTGCATTGTCCCTCTTACGGTCGTGCATGTCCTTCTTGAATGTCCTGACTTCCAGGACGAGCGTATGTCTTGCTTTCCGACCGCCCCTCGCGGTCACCTGTCCCTCGATAGAATTCTTGGTGACTCGGATACTTTTGATATCGTTCGCCTTATGCGTTTTTGTTCTCGTATTGGCATCCTTGGTGATATTTAGCGCCCTCTGATTATTTTGCGTCTTTGATGGTGCTACATATCCTTCCCGGTTTGGTGCCTTCTTTTGATAATTACTTACTTACTTTATTTACTTAGAGACAACAATAATATAATACGAGATTCGGGAGAATTGGCAGAAGCGTAATAAGATTCGTGACATCCCTCCCGTCCCCTAAGAAAAAATGAAATTAACAGAAGGTTGATTTCATTTTTTTTTGTGACTGCATGAGTATAACATGTCAATACAACATGAAAATACTTCACTAAAAACAAAGTACAATGCAATGATAACTTCCCACAGTAACAATATACAAAATTTACAAATATCTTCTGAATAAAGAACACTGCATGTTAAGGCAGTGCAATAGGAAATCCTCTGGATAAGGCATCAGCAATAACATTTTGCCTCCCAGGAATATGACGAATTACAATATTGAATTCTTGTAGCAATCAATGACCATCTAAGTATTCCCTGGTTTTTACACTTCATAGAGTTGATAAATGTCAATGGATTATGATCTTTATATATTATTACTTTATTTCCTGATAAATATGTCTCAAATTTCTTCACCGCAAGTATTATACAAAGTGCTTCTTTTCTCAACTGCAGAGTAATTAATTTGTGTCTTGTCAAACTTACGGGAGAAATAATACACAGGATGTTCTAACTCATCCGGTCCTACTTGGAACAAAACAGCACCTGCTCCTACATCTGAAGCGTCTATGTGAAGAATAAAAGGTTTATCATACTGTGGACTAGCTAGCACAGGTGAAGTAGAGAGAATTCCTTTCAACTGCTGAAAAGAGTTCTGACACTCCTGCGTCCACTTAAATTTTACCTGTTTCCTAAGAAGATTTGTTATGGGTGCAGCAACAATGGAAAAGTTTTTACAATATCTCCTATAATATGCGCACATTCCAATAAATCTTTGCACCGACTTCTTATTTGTTAGGACTGGGTACTCCACAATTGCCTGGATCTTGTCGTGCAATGGGACTATCCTTCCTTGTCCTACCTCATGTCCTAAATACACTATAGTTCCTTTAGCCCAACTACATTTCTTCATCTTGACAGTCAAATTAGCATGTTGTAACACATTAAACAATTTCTTTAAACTAGACATATGATCTACCCAAGTCTGACTGAAAATCACAATGTCATCCAGA
Organism: Procambarus clarkii; assembly: GCF_020424385.1. Lineage (NCBI taxonomy): Eukaryota > Metazoa > Arthropoda > Malacostraca > Decapoda > Cambaridae > Procambarus > Procambarus clarkii. The sequence goes on from NW_025551996.1 coordinate 20,378, forward strand.
TATGCCCTACAGTGTGGGACATCCCTCAACAAAGAATTCATTAATTTCTGAAACGTGGCTGGAGCATTCCTTAATCCAAAAGGCATGACATTAAACTCGTAAGCTCCACCAGGAGTGATAAATGCTGTCACTTCCCTTGCAAAATCTGTAAGAGGTATCTGGTGATATCCCTTAGATAGGTCCAACTTCGATACAAAGTTAGCATGACCAATAGTATCTACACAGTCTTCCAATAAAGGTAAAGGGTAAACATCAACTACAGTTACCTGGTTGAGTTTTCTATAATCCACTACTAATCTCCACTTATTTTCTGGTTTTGGTACTAATAGACATGGCGAACTCCAGGAACTCTGACTGGGTCTGATGAACCCATGTCGAAGAAGATAATCAACCTCCTCCTGGATGATACGACGTTTCTCGGGTGTCACTCGATAAGGGTGCAGCCGAATTGGAGTCATATTTGTCAGGGTGATATCATGCGTAATGAGAGGAGTCTGAGTAGGGACCTCCCCAAACAAGCTAGAAGACGCCTCCAAAAGGTCCTGGAACTCCGTTCTCTCCTCATCCTGCAAATGACTCAATTCTTCCCCGGAACTACTGGAATTAGATAAATAATTATTACTATCTTCTTCAGCAACACTCGACTCTTCAGGAATTACCTCCTCAGCAACACAACAAGCCACAACACTAGGCCCACAATAAGCCTTCAATCGGTTTACATGTACATTCATGGTCTGTCGTTTCTGCTTGGGATGGCAAACCTTGTAAGTCACTTCTCCAAGACGTTTTAATACTTGATATGGTCCTGCAAATTTGTTGGACATAGACGTACCCATACGATCTTGAGGTTATCTTGAGATGATTTCGGGGCTTTTTAGTGTCCCCGCGGCCCGGTCCTCGACCAGGCCTCCACCCCCCAGGAAGCAGCCCGTGACAGCTGACTAACTCCCGAGTACCTATTTACTGCTCGAGGCTTCAAAACCAATACCAAATCTCCTGGCTCAAAATTTCTGAGTTTGGCCTTGAACCTCTGGTCATGCTTCTGCTTCATTACTTCTTGTTGTTCACCTAGATGTCGTAAGGCCAACTCCCTCGTTCTGGACAGCTTGCTCTTGACATCCGTCAGATAACGTTCACTCTGCCTGGCTGTAACATCTCCTAACAGTTTCTCATATAACATCTTTAAAGGTCCTCTCACCTGATGTCCGAAAACCAGCTCGAATGGAGAACAGCCTAGTGCACAGTGCAGTCCATCTCTGGCAGCAAATAAAACAAATGGCAGATTATCATCCCAATGCCTGGGTGAATCTTCCCCAGTTGCCTTCAACATTTGCTTGAGAGTTTGGTGGAACCGCTCGATTCCCCCCCTGACTCTGAGGATGGTAAGGACTGGAAAAATTGTGTTTTATACCAAAAGTATTACAGAAGTGGGTAAAAATGGTGGAACAAAAATTACTCCCATTATCAGTTTGAATTGTACGGGGCATACCAAATAGCGAGAAAAATCGTTCCAACTGTCTTATAATGGTAGAAGCTCTAATGTTCCGTAAAGCATATGCTTCAGGGAACCTGGTGGTCATACATAAAATTGTGAATATATACACATTTCCGGATTTGGTACGGGGTAAAGGTCCGACACAATCCAGTACCACATGAGTAAAAGGCTCCTCTGGCACTACTATAGGGTATAATGGTGCTCGTGGCACAGTTTGATTATGCTTACCAATAGTTTGACACACAACACAATTGTGGCAATATCTGACAACATCCTTTTTAAGTTTTGGCCAATAAAAAAGTTTACAGATCTTATGATACATACTGGTAATGCCTTGATGGCCTCCCATCAGGTCATCATGAGCAGCTTGCAATACCTGTTCCCTATACTCTGTTGGCACAACGAGCTGGGTTCTAGACTCCCAATCATCTGATGAGGGAGTTCCTGGTGGTCTCCACCTTCTCATCAGACAACGATCTTGAAAATAACAACCCGTACTCTGCTCCAAAGTATCAATGGAGTCGGCTGCTTCTGCATAACACTCAGCTAAACTGGGATCAGTACTCTGTAACTTACGCAAGGTCTGGAACTCTGCACCTGGAGCGAGCGGGCAAGGAATTGGTACCTGGGCCACATCTTCCAGACCATCTGGGTCAGAATAAATTAGGGCTTTGGCAGCGGTCTCACTCTCGTCATCCATGTCAGCTAAAAATGTATCTTCAAGGTCCACCTCCACCTTTGTCTGAAGGGGTCCTGGCCTCGAGAACATCCACCTTGGTAGTAGCAGGACTTACCACATTCTGCTTACCCATGGATCTGGTCACAACACAGGCGGGATAAATTACATCATCCGCATCTGGTTGAGCCAATACTGCATCAGGTTTAGTATACATAACAGGACAATCGGTCCCACTAATTTGACACTTGTCAAAATCATTACCTACAATTATATCAATCCCAGGAATGGGCAACTGCTCACTGACTGCTACAGTGCACCAACCTGGTGTAATAGAAGAATTCAGGTTAACCTTAATTAATGGTACACTCTGTATATGCCCTCCAAGTCCCTGCAATAACACTACCTCTCCAGTGTCTTCTGTGCTAACATCAGTAAGAACATGGCGAGAAATTAAAGACTGGGAAGCACCAGTGTCCCTTAACAACTGGACTGGTTTCCAGGCTCCACTAGTACATAATAGGGTTCCCGAATGTAGGTATGGATCAAAATTAGTCATCCACTTGGGCTTGACTGGCGCAACATTGGCATTAATGGTTTGCAAACCCCTACTCATAATTAGACCAGTTGGTCTCAACTCTGGGTGTAAAACATAACATGAATTTACCACATGACCTCTTCTCCTGCAATGCGTGCAATATCTGCTAGTGGTCGGAACAGCCGAACCCACTGCAGTCTTAGGCACTACATTACTTGAGGTTGACAACCCTGGCTTTACAGGAGAAGGGTTAAGGGGAGTTGGTGAATTAGCTGGTCGAGTTTTGGAAACATTATGGTTAGGAGCATAATTAGTTTAGCCTTAAAATGACACATTGGGGCTCAAAAAGCCCCTTTAGTGAGTAGTTCATGCTCATCTACTAGCTTGGCTAATTTGATAAGATCAGTGGTTTGTTTATTTTCAGCCATAAATAAAGCTAATTTCTCTGGTAGACATCCCACTACTTCTTCAGTTACTATGAGGTCTCTTAAAGTCTCAAACTCTGTAATATTAAGCGTTTTAATCCATCTGTCAAAGTGATTGAACTTTACTCTTACAAAATCAGAAACAGTCTGGTCATGTGCTCTTTTTAAACTTCTGAACTTTATTCTATGTGCCTCTGGGATCTGCTGGTAAGCATTCAAAATACTTTGCTGCACAAATTGAAAATCGAAAGAATTCTCAGCAGGCAAAGATGCAAATACCTCTTGGGCTTTACCCTTAAATTGACCTTGTAAAATGCTAACCCATTGATCGACAGGCCAGTTCATGCTGACTGCTAATTTCTTAAAATGCAAGAAAAATATTTCTGGATCTTCTTCATTAAACTTAGGCAATTCTACATGTTTACTGTACTTAGAAGAACTATTTGTACTCTCTGGATTATTACTAGTGTTACCTAGCCCTGCTGCAATTCTCTGCTGTTCCAACCTGTTATTATTTTCAGCCATACTCTGCTGAATTTCTAATTGTTTAGTTTGTTGCTCTGCTAGTCTTAACTGAGCCTCCAACTCAAGGTGTTTTGTCTGCTTGTCTGCTTCCAGCCTAGCCATTTCTAATTTAGTCTCCATCTCCAACTTTAAGATTGCCACCTTGTCACTTGACTTTTTTTCTAACTCTCCCAAACATTCTTCTTCAAGTCTCTCCTCCTCCACCAAGTGTGTGACAATCGTCCTTAACACTTGAGCTTTCAACATCTTACTGGGAATAGCTAGGTTCAATCTATCAGCCAGCAATAATAAACCAGACTTCGTTAAGTCTTTAATTTTACCGAAATTGGGCTGATCCACCAGCGCAGCAACCTGATCTTCCATGGTAGGCTCAATAATCACAGCTTACACTTAACAACACAAACTATACTTGGCCCCTGGCACAAGCTGAACACTTACCTCAATCGTGAAGTGTTTAGACCTTTTCACAGCAGCTTAGTTTGAACAGTCCATTTCACAGGCTGGTTTAGGTTTCACTAGATAATCACAGAGTACCTAGGAATAAGTAGTACTGTTAATTGAACAACTATTTCAGGGAGTTAAAGTATAATCTATCACTCTCCCGGACAGGCCCCCCATGTGTCACGACCCTTGAGACTAAATAATGTTCTTCTCCCCACAGTGTAAAGAACAAATAAAAATCTGTCATGCCAATAGGTGTCTAGGGGTATAATTAATCACTGTATAAAAACGGGAGAACAATATATTTTGCTAAGGGTGACAACTTAACAACAATTAAATAAATAGTAGCCAGAAATATTTATCAGCATATAATACTATAGAATGCAAGTAATTATTTGAGACCTGAGCACTATCACCAGAATATGGAGTAAGCCATAAATACACTAAAATCGTCTATCCAGATAAATTAATATTTATATGGGCTTAAAATAACAAAAACCAAGAACTTAGCTTAAACACAACTGCCACTCTACTGCCCAGGATGTGGTCCCCAGGCCCAACGTCGACTAACCGTCTACCCAAACACCAATTAACGTTCGCATGAACATTGTGAACATTCTATTTACAAAGGTCAGCCCTAACTCCAACATTATTAACTAAGAGTTGTAATTACCGGTCTCACATTCCTTGAAATATTACGGCTACCACATATGGGAATAAATAAATATAAAACTATAGGCAATTGATTTGCCAACAATCGCCCTGGCCATTCCCAAATATTGTCAACCGCCCACACGGCTAATTTCACGTGACACCCACCACCAAAACAACCTTACACACACTACCCAGCTATCTATGTTATATATATATAATGTATATATATCTATATACACAAATCTTATACAACTGACAGCAATATTTACTTAGAGAAAACAATAATATAATACGAGGTTCGGGAGAATTGGCAGAATCGTAATAAGATTCGTGACAACCACTGGTGTCGATTACACAGGAGCCTTGCTTCTCACTGGCAATCCAGATTAGATACCAGTGAAAACTTATATTTGCCTCTTCACGTGTGCTACCACACGAGGCGTACATCTAGAAGTGACTTCTGACATGAGTGCCGAAGCCTTCATCCAAGCTTTTCGTAGATTTGCAGCTCGCAGATCCTGTCCCAAACTAATGATATCTGATAATGGTTCAAATTTTGTGGCAGGAGAAGCCTGCCTACGAGAGATACGGAATCATCTAGAAGTGCAGTCAGTCCTGCAGAGACGACAATGCCACTGGAAATTGATTGCTCCCAGAGCCCCCTGGCAAGGTGGGTTCTATGAACGTATGATAGGGACTGTCAAGAAATGTTTAAGGAAGACCTTACATCGACAGAAAATTAGTTACTCCGAACTCCAAACACTCGTTGTGGAAATTGAGGCGCGAGTCAACAATCGCCCATTAACTTACCTATCAGATGATTTCTCACAGAGAGAGCCTCTGAGTCCCTCGCATTTAATACATGGAGGCCTGCTGAGCCCTCTGATACCTTTGGCAGAAGAGGACCCCGTCGACCCTTCCCATGTAACCAGGAGTGACTTAGTAGAAAGTTACCAACATCTCTCGAGAGTAACTGAAAGGTGGAATGAGGTGTAGACTCGAGAGTAACTCACCGCTCTACGAGAGTACCACTATGGAGCTTCGAGCCCCTATAATAAAGTTCAACTCAAACCAGGAGACCTAGTATTGGTTGACAGTGATGGACCAAGGTCAGAATGGCCTATAGGCAAAATTGTTGCTATCCACCCAGATCACCAAGGCATCCTGAGAGTAGTACGGGTTTTGTGCCGAGGCACTACTACCCTAAAGACATTAGAGAAGTTGGTACCTCTCGAATTAGCAGAACGAGTGTGTTTATCAGAACCAGCTTCACCAACAGTTTCCGAGAACAACAATTCTGATCCACCGAGCACCCGCCCCACTAGAGCAGCTGCTCAACAATGCAAACGGAAACTACAAGCCTATTATAGCTCTGACTAAGAGCAAATAATTTCCCATCCAATTTGAGTAATCATGATGATGCTGTGTTGTGATGTCAAGTAACAAATCAGTTACCAGTCACAATGACCCAAGACATTCACCTCACAGTGGATTCTCAGTTACTTTAAATTGTATGATTTAATTCTTAATTTGTTTGTGTATGCTATCAACTATAACATTATTTCATTGAGAGCATCTATGAGTTTGCAAAACTTTAAGACTTAGTAACATAACCGTCACATGTCATCGCGACACTAGTCACAGAGTACATTGTAGGCTTTAGTAGTCATTAACTTTAGATGATTCACAATTCCATGTTTTCATTTAACATGAGTTCCTTTACAAGACTTAAATTCTTGTATGTCCTTGACAATTACGGGACATCTGTTATGTGTGTACTAACATACTAACACAAATACTAACTTCGGGATAGGTACGTCAGTACTCAACATTGCACTGCGACTGGAGTTTTCTCCCCCCGGAGTTATGTTGGAAATTTCCAACACTAATAAACTACTATTGTATTATAATAAATCATCATCATTATATACTAACTACAGTAGTTATTAATTTCACTAATGGTAGCGTAAACATAAATTAAACCATTTCATCTGCATATTAGTGCTAGAATTCTCATGAAATCAAGTAGCAACATTGCATCAGATAATGTCTAGTTAGACACATTTATTACCAATGTGTTAGAGAATTGAATGTGGTTCTCTAAAATTATCAGTATTCCGTGTAATAATTACCTATGGATAATATGACTCCTGATAATCTAAAACTGAGAGTTATTAACTGAAATTGTTATCAAGTAGCAGTTTTATCTGTTACGTGCAAATGCTATGGATAATAAAAATCATCTCCATTTCTCGTTTAAGACCATTAAACGAGAATATGACAATATTTAAGTCCCTATAATTGCAACCCAGTTCTCATTAACGTATTACAGCCATAATTGGGCGGAAAAGAATTATTCGTGATTAATAATTTCTGTGGTGAATGCGAGAGACGGATTGAGGGAAGGCGGAGACGCCATTGGACAAGAGGGATCCCTGGCGTGGTGAGTGGCGAGACACGTGGTAGCGCCTGGGAGTTTTTATCGACAAGAATTACGTTGATACCCGGTTAACAGTTAACTATTACTTATTCACGTGTTCTATAGTGCCCGGCCAGTTAATAACGCGTCAATAATTGAAGTCACGACCCGTAATTACACGTACACAGCAGTGGATGCCTGGGACTGGCTGACGCGGTTTTGGCAGATATCAGTATTTGATACGCTTATGTTAAGTATACCATTCTCGTTTGATGCATCATCCTAGATTGTATATTTGGGAGTAGTGTGTCGTTATACAGCAAGGATACCTAATACACAACGTTAGTTTAATTTCAACAATTTCTCCGTTTTCATGAATATTTGAAATAAATCATAGCCTAATCAATTGCTACTTAAATTTCTCTGATTTCAGCGTGTATACGAGGAGTCGACAAATTGTTTCTCATCATTCGTGATATTTACCTCGGGTTCTTTCCTTATTGGGATCCTGTGACCACGAGGACGAATGACGAAAGGGCGTTATAGAAATCGTCTTACAGCTAAGACTATTTCGTACAAATGTATCTAATATTATTACTTATTTCTATATAATTCATAAAGGATCTTTACATTGAATAAATTATTGCCAGAAATGATGATTTGGTAATTAAGGTGTTTGCTCTGTTGCTCAGTAATTCATAATCTTTAATATTCATAATTTGAGTTATCATATCTTTGAATCTATTGTAGTTTAGATTTGCTATGTTACTAACTCAACAATGAACTAGTGACGAACCACACTGGTTCCTAGATATATTTGAACTCCTAGAAATACCCCCCCCCCCCAATGTTGATATTTAAGGCTTTGACTTTAATTAATAATACAGTCTATTCATTATTTTCAAGTGATTCTTCTTTTAATTATTATCCATAGACACTGGTTCTCTTGTGTCATTCTAATGATCACTTTTATTCATTTTCCCTCTTTTCTCAAAAGTGGGTGGTCCTTCGATTTATTAAATACAATAAGCAAATAATTGAATATATGAGTCAAGCCCCAGAAATCCAACAATGAGGGTGTTAAATTGTGTAAACGTACTTGTTATGGGGGGTCTTCATGCAAATAACCGGCTGCCTATCTACATTAAAAGATGCATCTATTTAAAATAGAATACTAGCAGTCGGATACTTAATTGCTCCAGTTGAGTGGTAGAGGAGTTGCTGGTAGTTTCTTGGGGACAGAGTAGGTCTATCGTGTGAAACTAATATCACAATTCTCTCAGGAGCAAACGTTCTGTGTTGTTATTGTTCAGAGAGTAAGTGACGCTCTCCCGGCGACCGACGCCCCTGTTTTGTTGGTTCCACTTCTAAATTTAATTTTACAGTAACAAGGGAGTCAAGCTATATTTTGGTGTTAGTAATTATATTCAGTCTTATTGAACACTCTTTTATTAAATTGAAACACTAGACTGTTGTATAAACAGAATTAGGATAATGTAAATATGTGGCGTCGATGACGTCACGGAATCACCCATTCTCGATTCTTTAAGGAGGTACTATGTTATTATGCGTGTCGGATTTCCGACAACACTCATAGTGAGGTAAAACCTCCCGGGGAGACTACAACCGGGGAGACTACAACCGAGCGTGAGTGGGGCACCTCTCACTCCTTGAGACTATGACCAGGTGGCGCACCCGGTCGTAGTCATAATTTACACTACTATTGTGGTGGTGGTGCTAGTGCTGCTGCTGCTGCTGCTGGTGGTGATGGTGGTTGTTGTGCTGGTGGTGGTGGTGGTGGTGATGCTGGTGGTGGTGGGGCATGCTGCGAGGTGTGGCGGTGGTGCTATTGGTGCTGGTGGTGGTGCTGCTGCTGCTGGTGGTAGTGGTGGTGGTGGTGCTGATAGTGGTGGTGGTGCTATTGGTGCTGGTGTTACTGGTAGTGCTGGTGATGGTGTGGCGGTGCTGCTGCTGGTGGTGGTGGTGCTATTGGTGCTGGTAGTGCAGGTGATGGTGGTGCTATTGGTGCTGGTAGTGCTGGTGGTGGTGATGGTTGTGGTGGTGCTGATAGTGGTGGTGCTGCTCGTGGTGGTGCATGCAGCGAGGTGTGGTGGTGGTGGAGAGCGCGTGTCAAACACCCGTCTTCTCATTAGGTTAAAAACTGTTATTATCCTTGCAGAACCTCGGTGTCTGTGGCGTATGGCCCGGGACGTCCTGTCAGTGTGGCCCGGGACGTCCTGTCAGTGTGGCCCGGGACGTCCTGTCAGTGTGGCCCGGGACGTCCTGCCAGTGTGGCCCGGGACACCCTGTCAGTGTGGCCCGGGACGTCCTGCCAGTGTGGCCCAGGTCGTCCTGTCAGTGTGGCCCGGGACGTCCTGCCAGTGTGGCCCGGGACGTCCTGCCAGTGTGGCCCGGGACGTCCTGCCAGTGTGGCCCGGGACGTCCTGCCAGTGTGGCCCGGGGCGTCCTGCCAGTGTGGCCCGGGGCGTCCTGCCAGTGTGGCCCGGGGCGTCCTGCCAGTGTGGCCCGGGGCGTCCTGCCAGTGTGGCCCGGGACGTCCTGCCAGTGTGGCCCGGGACGACCTACCAGTGTGGCCCGGGACGTCCTGCCAGTGTTGCCTGGAACGACCTACCAGTGTGGCCCGGGACGTCCTGCCAGTGTGGCCCGGAACGTCCTGCCAGTGTGGCCCGGAACGTCCTGCCAGTGTAGCCCGGGACGTCCTGCCAGTGTGGCCTGGGACGTCCTGCCAGTGTGGCCCGGGACGTCCTGCCAGTGTGGCCCGGGACACCCTGCCAGTGTGGCCCGGGACGTCCTGCCAGTGTGGCCCGGGACACCCTGCCAGTGTGGCCCGGGACGTCCTGCCAGTGTGGCCCGGGACACCCTGCCAGTGTGGCCCGGGACGACCTGCCAGTGTGGCCCGGGATGCTTTGCTAGTGTGGCCCGGGACGACCTACCAGTGTGGCCCAGGACGACCTAGCAGTGTGGCCCGGGATGACCTGCCAGTGTGGCCCGGGATGCTTTGCTAGTGTGGCCCGTGATGCCCTGCCAGTGTGGCCCGGGACGACCTGCCAGTGTGGCCCGGGACGACCTGCCAGTGTGGCCCAGGACGACCTAGCAGTGTGGCCCGGGATGACCTGCCAGTGTGGCCCGGGACGACCTGCCAGTGTGGCCCGGGACGCCCTGCCAGTGTGGCCCGGGACGACCTACCAGTGTGGCCCGGGACGACCTGCCAGTGTGGCCCGGGACGACCTGCCAGTGTGGCCCAGGACACCCTGCCAGTGTGGCCCGGGACACCCTGCCAGTGTGGCCTGGGACGTCCTGCCAGTGTGGCCCGGGACACCCTGCCAGTGTGACCCGGGACGTTCTGCCAGTGTGGCCCGGGACACCCTGCCAGTGTGGCCCGGGACGACCTGCCAGTGTGTCCCGGGACGACCTGCCTGTGTGGCCCGGGACGACCTACCAGTGTGGCCCGGGACGACCTGCCAGTGTGGCCCGGGACGACCTGCCAGTGTGGCCCGAGACGACCTGCCAGTGTGGCCCGGGACGACCTGCCAGTGTGGCCCGGGACGACCTGCCAGTGTGGCCCGGGACCACCTGCCAGTGTGGCCCGGGACGACCTGCCAGTGTGGCCCGGGACCACCTGCCAGTGTGGCCCGAGACGACCTGCCAGTGTGGCCCGGGACGACCTACCAGTGTGGCCCGGGACGACCTGCCAGTGTGGCCCGGGACCACCTGCCAGTGTGGCCCGGGACGACCTGCCAGTGTGGCCCGGGACGACCTGCCAGTGTGGCCCGGGACACCTTGCTTGCATGCAGGAAAACCGCTGTTCCAAGAAGTATCAACATTCCCTAGTGCTGTTGCAATGCTTTTGCAACTCATCCCCAGGTAACTGGTATATACCAGACAGTTTACTCAGGTTACTGCGCTCTACAGTACGTCCCTTTTACCTGTGCGCCTCTACCTGTGCGTCTCTACCTTTCTGTCGCTACATTTGCATCTCTACCTGTGCGTCGCTAACTATTTTTATCTATCATATCTACTACATGTATTTCTCCCGGGCACACAAAGTCTTCTATGAAGTGTGCGTTTAACAAAGTTTCAGAGAGGGTCGGAGAAATGGCTACTGGTGTTCAACACGAGCTAAGTGTAAAGTTATGTAAATGTGACCAGCTGACACGAGACCAAATGGTCAGTACACAATGAAGGGGAAACTACCTTAAGAAAACATGTTATTCCCATACGTTTGAGGGTTGTACGCAATAGTTGTCCGCAATAGTGACACATGAACTTCATTAGAAAAAAAAACACAGGCTTGGTGGTATAATGTCTTCTGTCCAATGTGTACACATATCTGATCAGGACCAATACATGTTACGGTAAACCAATAGCTAAATTGTCATCAATATCGGTGAACTCATTCCTGGTTGATACCTGGTTGATGGGGTTCTGGGAGTTCTTCTACTCCCCAAGCCCGGCCCGAGGCCAGGCTTGACTTGTGAGAGTTTGGTCCACCAGGCTGTTGCTTGGAGCGGCCCGCAGGCCCACATACCCACCACAGCCCGGTTGGTCCGGCACTCCTTGGAGGAATAAATCTAGTTTCCTCTTGAAAATGTCCACGGTTGTTCCGGCAATATTTCTTATGCTTGCTGGGAGGACGTTGATCAACCGCGGACCTCTGATGTTTATACAGTGTTCTCTGATTGTGCCTATGGCACCTCTGCTCTTCACTGGTTCTATTCTACATTTTCTTCCATATCGTTTACTCCAGTACGTTGTTATTTTACTGTGTAGATTTGGTACTTGGCCCTCCAGTATCATCCAGGTGTATATTATTTGATATCTCTCTCGTCTTCTTTCTAGTGAGTACATTTGGAGGGCTTTGAGACGATCCCAATAATTTAGGTGCTTTATTGCATCTATGCGTGCCGTATATGTTCTCTGTATTCCCTCTATTTCAGCAATCTCTCCTGCTCTGAATGGGGAAGTGAGTACTGAACAGTACTCAAGACGGGACAACACAAGTGACTTGAAGAGTACAACCATTGTGATGGGATCCCTGGATTTGAAAGTTCTCGTAATCCATCCTATCATTTTTCTGGCTGTCGCAATATTTGCTTGGTTATGCTCCTTAAACGTTAGGTCGTCAGACATTATTATTCCCAAATCCTTTACATGCTGTTTTTCTACTATGGGTACATTTGATTGTGTTTTGTACTCTGTATTATGTTTAAGGTCCTCATTTTTACCGTACCTGAGTACCTGGAATTTATCACTGTTAAACATCATGTTTAACCTCGGGTAGTAGTAGTTAAAGTAGCAGACATAGCCCCTCTACACAAGGGAGGGAGCAAAGCATTGGCAAAAAATTATAGACCAGTTGCACTAACATCGCACATCATAAAAGTATTTGAGAGAGTGATTAGGAGTCAGGTCACCAATTTCATGGAGACCAATGACCTTCACAACCCAGGCCAACATGGATTTCGAGAGGGAAGATCGTGCCTCTCACAGCTACTTAAGCACTACGACAAAGTCACTGAAGCATTAGAAGAGAAACAGAATTCACTAATATTTTCACTAATAATAATTTTAGGATTTCACTAATTTCTTTGTCATCCTCCGTGTATGAACCTTCACTTGTACGAATAGGTCCAATACTGGCAGTGGTGTTTGCTTTTGATTTCGCATATGAGAAGAAATATTTTGGATTTTTCTTTATTTCCTGAATGGCTTTCTGTTCTAACTGCCTTTCTTCAGTTTCATATGAGTGTTTCAATTTCCGCTCGATTTCTTCAATCTCCCTATTTAAATTATTCCTTCTTTGACGGGAAATTCGTGTCTGCATAAGCAGTTCCGTTATTTTTTTCCTGCGTTTATAGTGTCGTCTGCGTTCTCTTTCTACGTTAGATCTCTTTCTGGCTTTCCTCAAAGGAACATGTTTCAGACAAACTTGATACGCTTCTGAAGTCAGTTTTTCTATTCCTTCTGTAGGACTTGTATTACTTAGAACAGTTCCCCATGGAATGTTTGTAAGTTCCCTGTTTATTATCTCCCAGTCTATCCTTTTATTATTAAAATTGAATTTACTGAATAGCCCCTCTCGCTTTATCAAAGTTTCAGGTCTATTCTGAGTATTGATGGTCGTTTGCACTTCAATGAGCTTGTGATCTGAATATGTGGTATCTGATATCGTAATGTCTCTGATAATGTCTTCATTGTTCGTAAAGACCAGATCTAGAAGATTTTCATTTCTCGTTGGCTCCTATATCTGCTGATTGAGTGAAAATTTGTCACAGAATCTAAGTAGTTCACTAATCTGTGGTTGGTTAGGTCCTGATAGATTTCCTGGTATAATATTATTGTTTGCTATTTTCCACCTGAGACTAGGCAAGTTGAAGTCACCTAGGAAGATAATATCAGGTATCGGGTTCTCCAAATTATCAAGGCTATTCTCTATTTTGCTTATCTGTTCTGTGAATTCCTCAGCCGTTGCATCTGGCGGTTTGTATATTAGTATAATCACTAAATTTATTTTCTCTATTTTTAATCCCAGTACATCTACCACCTCATTTGTAACGTTTAGGAGCTCCGAGCATACAAGGTCTTCCCTAATATACAGACCCACTCCTCCATGTGATCTAATTTTCCTATCACACCTGTATAGGTTATATCCTGGAATCCAGATCTCACTGTCCAACAATTCCCCTGCATGGGTTTCTGTGAAAGCTCCAAATACTGCATTTGACTCCGTGAGGAGGCCATTTATGAACTGTACTTTGTTGTTTGTTCTTGTTTTCAGTCCTTGTATGTTGGCAAAGATGAATGAGGTTACTCTATTAGTGATAGTTTGAATGGGAGACTTTTTCGGCAAGTCCATTATTCGTGGACATAATGAGTTTGTTCTGACCAGTACTGATTGTTGTAGGGCAGTTTTCTGTCGTAGTTCCCTTTCGGTGGGTAATTGTATCTGTAATTCTGGAATGCAAGTGGATCTGGCATCCAGTTCCCTACACTCTCCATGCTGCTCCTTTTGAATTCTCTGCCGGTCTGGTATAAAAAATTTATAGAGTTTCCTCCAAATTCATTATCCTGCTTGCCACTCTTTATGTAGCGTTCCGTGCCTTTCACGTGAAAGTGTGGGCAGCTGAGGTCATAGCATTTTCTGTCCTCCAGTGAGGTTTGGCACATGTCAGGATGGAAAAACCTACATATTGATCCAAATCGACACTCACCTTTCCTAAGCATATTTAAACATTTTTTGGGATGTTGGTAACCGCATTCTAATCCTTTCTTATTACCAGCATATCTATGTCTGCATATGCCCTTTGCATAAAATTTGCATAAGTCTGTCCTTCTGTTCTGAATTGCTCTATCGGGAATCGTCGTAGTGTCTGTACCTATCGAGCTGTCAGTGCTGTCTGTTACACTTTCTAGTTTACTGTCATCTACATCCTGGCCTACTGAGTCAGAGTTTACAACTTCCTGAGTTTCAGCCTCAGTTTCATCCCTGACTATATCCTCCGCCCCTTGTATATTAATTTTGTTGTTCCTTTCCCACTCCTTCTGGATGGCTGGTAGGCTTCCAATGAACGATGTTTTCCGATCATGCGTCATGTTATCTAGAAGGTTTTTTAGGATATTCCAAGCTGGCAGGTCATTTTTACACACCCAGAGCAAGTGGCCATCTCTCAGTGCCGTAGTGTTACTCACTCCTGTACAAGCCGAATGGAATCTAGTCTTACAGATATAACATTCAATTCCCGTTACCTTCGTCTTTAAGAAGTTGTTACAGTGGCCACAAATTTGTTTATTTACTCCCATATTGCCTCGTTTTGTTGTATATATCTATATATTTATAATATTATATGTATATTGTATATTTGTAACAATATATATGCATATATATTTATATGTTTAATATTTATAATATTATATGTATACCGTATATTTGTAATATTATGTATGTTATTTTATTCAAACTTTATGGCAGGTACTTAGCGTAGGTAGCGAGGCTGGTCCCCCGGTCAGTACAGGTGACCTCTTGTGGCCCAGGTTGATGTCACCAGTTTCCAGTTACCCGATTTATAACAACTGATGCCGCCTCTTGCCACTATTCTATATTTCTAGTATTCTATATTTATACTATTCACTTCCAACTTATATGTTGTTTTGATACCCGTTCCACATCACTGTTCCACGAATCACCGTTCACTATTTTTTTGTTTTTTTTTTCCTAGTACACGCATGTACCCAAAGCGTCGTTCACTGGCTCACACGTGGTCTCCAGTTTATTCTCTATTTAACACAAAGTTCTATTGTTAATGACTATTTTCAATTTTCCAGCGGGTCACTATGCACTTTGTTATGTCTGTAATTAGTAATCCACGGCAGTAGTCCTAGGAATCCCTGTTAATCTCACGATTTTAACGGAGCGCGCACGGTACGTCTACCCGTGCGTCTATTCGTTCCGGCTTTAGGGCTATAACTGCCCCGCAGGCTGGCTCCCAAACACACACACAAAACTCACTCACAAACATATCAATAGATTCAGAAATTACAGCCACAGAGACTGACACCCATAGACAATCAGAATCCAGACTGACAATCAGTGACACTCAGATATACGGATATAGACACATAGGTCTCCCTACAGTCCTTCTCTCAGATAGATGTATCACTGCGAGCGAGCTCCGCACCGTACTCTGGGTAGAAATGAACTTGTTTTCGAATAAAACATTTCATGTTTTAATCTTCATAAATATTTCCTTTCAGAAACTGACGTTGAAAGATATTAAACAATTACCACTAACACATAAAACACATATCCGGCCACTCTCCACCCGGACCTACAGAAGAGCTGTATAACCCGAGGCCCCACACACGACGACTCTGACTCCATCCACACCAGAAAAATGACAACCAGAAGCCAAGCCATCAGGATTATGGCCAGGAGGGAAAATGGACATCTACACTAACACCATGTCAGCTACAACCAACAACATGACAGGTGGTGAGAACCTTCGTTTTCTCTGTTTAGGGGGATGTGCACATAGATTGGCTCTATGTGTAAATTTCTTCTGGGACCAAAAGTCCGTCATCGAGAAGGAAGAAGACTCCAGCACCACCGACGAAACAAGACTCCAGCACCACCGACGAAAGAAGACTCCAGCAACACTGAAGAAAGAAGACTCCAGCACCACCGACGAAAGAAGACTCCAGCACCACCGACGAAACAAGACTCCAGCACCACCGACGAAAGAAGACTCCAGCAACACTGAAGAAAGAAGACTCCAGCACCACCGACGAAAGAAGACTCCAGCACCACCGACGAAAGAAGACTCCAGCACCACCGACGAAAGAAGACTCCAGCACCACCGACGAAACAAGACTCCAGCACCACCGACGAAAGAAGACTCCAGCAACACTGAAGAAAGAAGACTCCAGCACCACCGACGAAAGAAGACTCCAGCACCACCGACGAAAGAAGACTCCAGCAACACTGAAGAAAGAAGACTCCAGCACCACCGACGAAACAAGACTCCAGCACCACCGACGAAAGAAGACTCCAGCAACACTGAAGAAAGAAGACTCCAGCACCACCGACGAAAGAAGACTCCAGCACCACCGACGAAAGAAGACTCCAGCACCACCGACGAAAGAAGACTCCAGCAACACTGAAGAAAGAAGACTCCAGTACCACCGAAGAAAGAAGACTCCAGCACCACCGACGAAAGAAGACTCCAGCACCACCGACGAAAGAAGACTCCAGCACCACCGACGAAAGAAGACTCCAGCACCACCGACGAAAGAAGACTCCAGCACCACCGACGAAAGAAGACTCCAGCAACACTGAAGAAAGAAGACTCCAGCACCACCGACTAAAGAAGACTCCAGCACCACCGACGAAAGAAGACTCCAGCAACACTGAAGAAAGAAGACTCCAGCACCACCGACGAAAGAAGACTCCAGCACCACCGACGAAAGAAGACTCCAGCACCACCGACTAAAGAAGACTCCAGCACCACCGACGAAAGAAGACTCCAGCACCACCGACTAAAGAAGACTCCAGCAACACCGACGAAAGAAGACTACAGCACCACCGACGAAAGAAGACTCCAGCACCACCGACGAAAGAAGACTCCAGCAACACTGAAGAAAGAAGACTCCAGCAACACTGAAGAAAGAAGACTTCACCACTCAAGAGGACAGTAGTCCCCACTACAGCGCCCCACAACGAGACCTCGCCTCCTCGCCTAGGTGTTGATGGCGACAGTTAACATCGTGCAGCTGGGCCAAGCCCTGGCATTATCTCTACGACTTCAACGTTTCCTCTCACCGGCTATTCTTAAGCTGTAACCACTTACCTGCTCACCCCATGGGTATCTTGTCCTATATATGAGATATATATATATATTATATATACGGTACAGGCCAAATGGGGGGATGGGTAAGGTCGCGGAACAGGAGAGTCTTGTTTATGAATGAAAAACGGTTTGCACGAATCAGCTGATGACGTTCGAACGTTTCTCGAACAGTGCTTCGCTGACGACCTCTGTTCGAACCCCAGCCCGTCCTCGAAACAAAGACCCAAAAGTGATTCCATGCACCCGCCAAACCCCATGTTTATGAATGAAAAACGGTTTACACACGACTCCACTGATTTCGTTGGAACACTTCCGGAACTTCCGGAATTCGTCAGTGCTTCACTGACGAATTTTGTTCCACCCACAATGCTGTAAATGCAACACCCACGTTCTACAAATACAAATAATCGCCAATAGAACCTAATCTATGCCTATATATGCACAATATGCTAATATTTAACAATATTAATTTATATTTGAGGAAATAACTATTATGAATGAAAAGCATGTTAAAATTGATGAATGCGTCTTACTGAGGACGGGTTGTCGAACCACAAAGCTATAAATGCTTCACCCAATTGCTTCTAATACAAATAATCGCCAAAAGAACCTAAATACCTAACCGAAGCCTTGTACTTTACATGAAAATTTATTATGTGATAATATTAACTTATTAGAACAATCCAAGTTTTAATTCACAGTACGTTAAAACTGACGAATGCATCTGAGGAAGGGGGGGGGGGGTAGGGGGATAGGGTGACGACCGCTGCTCTAACGAGCCTGTACTTAGGACTTGTTGAGCGATCGGCCCCAAAATCGCAGTCATCTTGTTTAACATCTTGCTCATTCAAAACCGTAATTATATATTCCCAACAGGTTATTAATTTTTTCCCTTGTGTTTGTATTAAATCACAGGAAGAACAAAACAATACATGCAAGGGGGCAACCCTGGGGAGCATACAGAAATACAACAATCCTCTTAATTCAGCAGATATGCAGAGACAGGTCACATAAGCAATGAACACCCGACCCCAAACAGAGCTGCCCGTTCTCCCGAGCGTTTCCAGCCTCATTAATCTGTTTCACTAAATTGCCCGAACCTAACCAACCTAAGGACCTACGAACAGAAAACGGGACATCGTCAATTTCCCGAGCCGCTCTCAGTTTAAGTGCATCTATTTTGGCCTTAGGGAAATTATGCGTCAAAATGGCGAATAATTATTCAGGAGAATGGGTTGAACAGAGAACATTAACCAGAAGGACACACCAAAAACATTCATACATTATGAAGCCTCAAGGCCTATATCAAACCATTTACTTCTATTAATAAAAAATTACAATAATACAAACAGGCAAATGAAACTTTAACCAACAGCAAAATGCACAAAAAGGCAAAGCACAAACAAAATAAGTATACAGAAAATACACAAACCACACAAGTGTACCCACCAATTCCACCAAAAGACAAGTAACGCAGCCAACCGGAACAAAACGAAGCATTATTCACACACACATGAAAGAGATACTCACCTGAGCGAGCCGCTCCTGGTTAACGGTCAACACCACACTCGCCCCTCCTGCGGCGTGCTGTATGGTCAGTCGTCGCAGCACCCGCTACCCGACTGTTCGGTCTCCACAATCATCCACCACAAAGACTGACGGAGTACCAGACAAAACCCCACACTATAACACCACGACGTCACCCTCACACACCACCCTGTGAGCAGGAAGCAGGAGGAATACCATCACTCGTCAACTACCTGCTGGACAGTAACCTCACTGTCCCGACAACCACCAACTGCAACACCCAAGGTCGACTGCTGGCAGCCGTGGAGTGAGGACGTTTACCGACCCTCCGTGGCTGTTGGGGTCGTTTGCCATTTTGGTCGCCAGGTGGTGTGGGCGTCTCTGCCCTGCCAGTTTTGTTGCCTGCCTGACTGCGTGCTGACGTGGCGGTTCTGACATGGGGGGCCATTTTCCTCCTGTCGTCCGTGTAAATTCCGTGGGGTTGGAGTTCACGTGTAAGGCTGGATATCCGACCATTAAGTTGGTGATGTGTGATATGCTTCGTATCTTGGTGGAGGCTATTTACGGTATTGACCTTGTTACTGCCCACCAGGTGGTTGTCAAGTTCGTGAGGGAGAAGGAGTACCGAGACTTCCTCCATCGGTACGAGGGGCGTACGTTGCCGTTGCCAGATGCTGCCGGCTCTGTGGTGATCTCGGACCGCAGTGGTGCCCTGACTTATGTCAGTGTCCACGGTGCGCCCCTGGAGTTCCCTGAAGACCTCCTCCGGCACTACTTCGGGAAGTATGGTGCAGTTGTCGATGTGCGAGTGAATACGCTTTCCTCGGGGAGATATGCTGGGCAGCGGACGAACATCCGTACCTTAAGCAGGCGATGAATCACAATAACGCTAAAGTATGATGACCAGACCATACACTAGAATGTGAAGGGACGACGACGTTTTGGTCCGTCCTGGACCATTCTCAAGTCGATTGTGATGAGGAAGTAGAGACAGGCAATAAATAGGAACGAGTGATGAGGAGCAAAGTAAGGTGTAGTAGAGGGGCTAGTAGTAGGAACTGCAGAGGGCCTATTGGCCCATTCGAGGCTGTTCCTATTATAACCACCGAAAGAGAAGGAGAAAATAATGAGAAGAGGAAAACGAGCGAACGTAAGAGAAGACAATGAACAGAAAAAAAGAGAGAAAAGAGAAAGAAAGGTAAATGGAATAGGTAAGCTTATGTAAGGTCACGTTTGTTAGAAAGATTAGAGCATTTGAGTATATACTGTGAAAGGGAAGAGTCCAAAGCAACAAAGCGAGGACTCAAATTCATGTTGGGTACATTGTGTATTAGAGCTGATTCAACAAGACGGCGTCTGTGTAGAGTAGAGGCAGGAAAGATTATTTTGGAGGAAGACCAATCAATGGGATGATTAGAATCCCTCACATGGCAGAAGAGAGCATTGTTAGTGTCTGCAGACTTAACACTTCTCTTGTGTTCTTTAAGTCTGTCATTCAGTGTACGGCCAGTTTCGCCAAAGTATTCTCAAGCTAAACGAAATTTCTTTCATCCTAAACCCTCTTCCAACACAAGTAGCACTGTACTATGCCTTCCCTTCATATCTGAACTCAAACCGTTTACAAATACCTTTCGTCCTCTTGACATTAAGCTCGCCTTTCATCAAACTAACAATTCGTAGCAATCTAGTTCACACTGCTCCTCCTGCTTCTAATGCTGCTGGTGTCTACTCTATTTCCTGTTCGTCTTGTCCTCTCCAATACTTTGGCGAAACTGGCCGTACACTGAATGACAGACTTAAAGAACGCAAGAGAAGTGTTAAGTCTTGCCGCCTCTTCCGTCTCCAGCCGTCTCTTCCATGTCTCCTGCGGTCTCAGTGGAGGAGCTACCGTCTCGTCGACCGTCCCCTGCTCCTGTGCGTACGACGGCCAGGCAGTCTCAGCGACCCTCGTCCGCTTCTTCGGCGTAATCTGCTTCCTCGCAGGGCGTGGTTGGCGACTTGTGTCAGTGACCTTAAGCGTTGTTGGCGATCTGATCGGGTGGCTGTTGCCACCTGATCTGGATGTTCCAGAGTTTATGATACCTCCTCGGCAGCGGGGCATTCGTAACCCTTCCGACCTTGAGGATTTGATTTGGGAGGCTTATAAGAAGTATCCATACGATCTTTTCCCTGAAAAGCACACTTTTGCCTCTTGAGGACTGTGTTCCTCGCATATGATTTCTTTATATTTTGTGTATCCTTTTGTGTGCATGGCTGTGGGGTGCGGGTGGGGCGTGTGTGTGTGTGGGTGGGGTAGGTTATGCTTCCCGGTTCCTGCGTGCTCCGGTTTATGTTGTGGGTTTTTTCTTGTATGGCTTGTGTGTGGGTGTGCGATTCTTGTGCGTTGGTGTGTCCGGTTGTGGATGTCGTGTGCTCTTGTTTATGTCTTATTGCGTGCCCTTCAGGCTGTCGGCGTGTTCCGGCCACGGTTTATGCTCTTTGTTATGTTTTGCCATTATGTTTCGCCTCCAGTTTGTTATGGGAGGTCTGTTTCCTTTATTGTTATTATCTTTCTTATTGTATGTTATCGTTTTGTGATGATGCCTCTCCGTCTGTGTTTGAGGTGTGGGTAGGCTTGTTATGTGTACGTTATGTTCTGGTGTTTCCCCTGTGCTTATATTCCGCTGTGTTTATCTTTTTGTTGTGTTTTATGTATGCGCTTTTGTGTGTTTTGTGGTGAGCCCTTCCGGCTGGTCTTCTCTTGATTTATTCCTTTGTCCGTGTACATATGTGTGCTTTGAACTTTGTGCTTGTGTTCTTTCTTCTATTTGTTTATGCTTTTATTGTAACTTCTACGCATGCTTGCATGTAAAAATAAAAATAAATAAAAAAAACTGCAACACCCAAGAACCACCACCATACCTCACCTGATCCTTGGTCGGACACAACGACCACCACTTGTAAAATCCCCGAAAGTCCTCCTCTTTCACTGGACTTCAAACAATGGCAGACCCGCTTCGTGGTAACCCACAGCAGTAGAGAAATAGTTGCCGGACCTGGCATCACCGCCCCTGACCCTACCATGGGTAACCAGCCACAAACCCACCCGCTAACTGCCGAATAAGACAGAGGCTCCCGTTCATGACAGGGATTACGTATTAGTGTATATTTATTGCGTACTAGTGTATATTTAGAGGTTGCGTTAAACGCTTGGTATATGATAATAATTTTATACATATTCTTATTTAATTAAATACTATAACAAACACTCGCTGGTGTTTGAACGAGAATGAGTGTGTGTTTTTTTCCACCGTTGCTACGATATATGTTTGGACGGAATAGATAAAATTGATGACACAAGAATGGTGACTAATAATTGACTTATAATTCATTCCTCGGCGGCCTTGTTGCGATGGTGAGTCCTGTGTCTGGTTTTGTGTTAGACTTAAAGACCTGTCAACCGCGTGAGGGGTTTAGGGCCACCGTAATACCTTACTAACCAAACAGTAAGCACATTTCAGTCCTATAGATAGTCGAGGACTGAAGTAAACTCTCGATGTATACCCCTCTCGATGTATATACCTCTCAATGTATACCCCTCTCAATGTATACCCCCTCTCGATGTATATACCTCTCAATGAATACCCCTCTCGATGTATATATTCCGTGTGAAATGTTTTTTTGTTTCATCCATGTATGGTAAACGTGATAACCAGAGATGCTTTAGCAGAATTACCCAAATTAGTTCAACTTAGATACCTGACTCAACATGAAATTTGATATTAGTAACTTGTTGCACCTTTTCACTCGGAGCGGCTTTAAGGTCCGTGCAGATTATATGAAGATGTTCTTCTTTCGATGACTGCAAGAGTTGTGATGTTAGGAGACCTGTCTCAGTGGAGCGTCAGAGCTGATAGTCTAGGATTCAACGTTCTTTCTAAGTGTTAGATTTTGTTGTTGCTGTTGGTAGTTGACTTGAGGGCGAGGACGAAACTAGACGTATGCATCCTTTTGATTCGGTTCTTGGCATGGAAACAAAACGGAGAGGTTATCCCCCCAAAAAACAATGTCAAACACCATTAACAAAACCGCTTAGTGGGGCGACACACGAATTTATGGACTCCTGGTTCAACCTTGACGCCGAGCCTGGACACCTCCGCCTGGGAGCCAACTAATCACGTCATGTTTTCGCGTTCTGGCTTTGCTACTGCCGTTTGGCATCCCTATTCAACGGTCCGATTGTACGATGTCTGGCGCACATACCGCCTTGGGGTCACGGGAATGTTGATTGATTTTTTTTACGTTTTCTGACTGGTTCTCCTAAGGGGTGACGGTGATCGAGGGCAGGCTTGGCTGAGAGGTGCTGGGGGTTAGCGGGTCTTACTGGGCTCCTGG
Organism: Procambarus clarkii; assembly: GCF_020424385.1. Taxonomy (NCBI): domain Eukaryota; kingdom Metazoa; phylum Arthropoda; class Malacostraca; order Decapoda; family Cambaridae; genus Procambarus; species Procambarus clarkii. The sequence continues at coordinate 43,816 of NW_025551996.1, forward strand.
TGTGCCCTCAGTCGTGGTGGGCGGCTGGCTTTTGCTCTGCCGGGAAGACTGGATGACTTTTGCGTTTTAGTTGGGGGCCGAGTTTTGGGTTTTGCTACCTGGTGGAGCGGGGTCAGTGCTTGTCACCCTGACCCCCTCCCCGCTCAGCTCGTTGTCGCCGTGTGGGGGCTTCGTGGGCGGCTGCTGGAGTGTGATGCTCCTTCGGACAGTCCTCTGTCCTTTTCTAGCCTTGTGCTCCTGCTGCCGTCCTCTCCAATTCTGCTGGGCACCTTTTCCTTTTCCTTCTGTTTCGTTTTTCTCCCCCCTCTTCTCCTATCTGCTGGCCGTTTCCTGCCGACCTTTTGCTCGTTCTGGTTCTTCCATGGACTTCTTCTATTTTGACGCCCGGGTGCTTGAGGAGGCATACTCATGCACCCGTAGAACTGCAGTACCCGACGTCGAGAGCGAGGGGAACCTTTTATTGTCAATCCCCACTTCGTCACTGAACCCGATCTCGACGGACTGTCGGTTTCTTAAGGTGGCGTTTGTGGGGCGTATACTCACGACGCACCCCTAGGAGGCCCCGACAAGATCGGCGATAGCTTCTTGTTGGGTGTCCTGCCTCTAATTGTGGCTCCATGGTGGGTGTGGGGGCACATTCGTGAGTGAATTCGTAATTTCGTCAAGATGATAACCCCTGTTTCGGCTGCTTCTGGCTTACCTTTTCAGGCTCGTGGGGTGGGCGACCAAGCCCCCGAGTCGGTCCGTATTGGAAGACCGGGCTCTGTAGCCTCCGCTGCATTGGGCCCCGACCTTGCTCCTCCTTTGGCCTCTCTGACTCCTTCCCCTGGCTCCCCTCCCTCCTCTGTGGTTGGGTCGAGCCCCAAGCCCCCAGTGGTGACTACCTCGTCCCCTGGCGCGGCACCTTCTCTAGTTGTAACTACTGCGCCTTTTAACCCCTCTCTCTCTGGGGGTTCTCACCGCCGTTCTCGTCACGGCCGCCCTCGCTCGATTCCTTCCAGTTCTGCTACCTATCAAGCCTTGTTTGGTCCCGCTTCGTGGGCCAAATATTTTGATCTCCTCCCTCTTGATTCTGCGCCTCCTGACGATTTCTCCCTTCATCGACATCTCATTGATTCCGTGGATGCCTCCATTACTTTTAACCCCACTCGTCTCGGTACGCGTGTCGTTGCTGCTCCTTCTCAGGATGCTGCTTCCCGCTTGGCTGCCTTATCCTGCCTTGGCGAGACCCCCGTTCGGGTCTCGAAGAACGCTCAATTGAATGCCAGTATTGGCACTATTTTGCTCCCGCCCCATGTTGCAACCGGTGTTCGGGACCTGCGCGACTGCCACGATGATATTCGCCATATTCTCGCTGCCCAGGGCCATTCTATTCTCCAGGTGGACACGTTTACTCGTCCCCCTCGTGGTAGTCGCCGTCAACCCCTCCGGGTTGTGAAGATTACCTTTGATGGTAGGACCCTTCCACCCTCTGTCATTCTTGCTGGTGCCAGGTGCTCTGTCCAGGAGTACATTCCTTCTCCTCGGCTCTGCAACAAGTGCTGGAGGTTTGGGCATGGTGCCCTCCGCTGCTCCGGGACTGTATCTCTCTGTCCTTTGTGTGGTGACGAAGGTCACTCTAAGTCGGAGTGCACTTCTCCCCAGGCTCGTTGCCTCAACTGCGGTGAGGCCCATCCTACCTTCTCCCGTGCGTGTGTCCATTACAAGCTTGAGGCGGCCGTCCTCAACCTGAAGCACCGGGAGCGTTTCTCTTTTCCTGAGGCGAGGCGCCAGGTTCGCCGGCTCCCGCCTTATGCTAATATCTCTTATGCTCGCGTGTTGCGCTCTTCCTCTCCACGTCCTTCCCGCCTTCCTCAGACTCACAACCGTTTCCGGGCCTTGGACCCTGATGCGCCCACTGCCCCCTCCTCCGTTCCTTTGGGTTCTCTCCCGAAGGATCCTCCTCCTGGTCCTCTGTCTGGGGTTCCCCTTCCTTCTACCCGGTCTGTCGTGTCTTCTGTGTCTTCTTCCTCGTCCCCCTCCGATCCTCCTTCCCATCCTCTTCCTCCATCTCTTGGCTCTCCCCACCGCCTGTCGGTGCGGGCGGATGTCCATCGCTCTCCTAACGGTCGTCGTGTGTGCTCTCGTTCGGCTTCTCCTGTTGAGACACTGGAATCCGTTGCCCGGTACGTAGTTGCTGGGACACCGGTCTCTTTAAGTCAGAAGCGTAAGCCTGGCTCCTCTCCTTCCTCTTCCCCGGCGGGTAAGAAGGCTTCGCTTTCTTCCTCACCTCCTCCTTCTGGCTCTGTTGCTCCTTCCCCTCCCGTTTCAGTGCTTGCGCCCCCTGTTCCTGCTATGGAGGTTTCTTTGGCCCCTGCTTCCCTTTCGGTTGCTGCTCTTGCTGGGGTGCGCTCCCCTCTTTCTACTCCCCCTCCTCCTGCTGCTGTCCTTGACGGCTCCTCTCCGTTGTCTCCTCCTCTTCCTCCTCCTCCTCCTCCTCCAGACCCTGCCCGCCCACCTCTGCTCTGTTCTCCCGTTTCCTTCCCTCCGTCTTTGCTCAGTTTACCCATGCCCCCTAACCCTGACTTTGCTGACCCTGATCCCGACCCTGATATTCTTTAACGTGCTCTGTTGCTCTTTCGCCTTTGTTTCTTCCTTGTTCTCTGTTTTTGTCCTTTCTCTTCTCGTCGTTGTCCATTCTTCAATGGAACGTTCGAGGTTATTACGCCAATTTCCTCGAACTCCAACTTCTGATTTCGCGGTTTTCGCCCCTTTGTGTCTGTCTCCAGGAGCCAATGCTTGGTGCTCGTCCTGGTCGTTTTCGTGGCTATTCCTTTCTCTCCCCCCCCCCCGCCATTGCTGGGGCTTCTAATTCTTCTGCTCTTTTGATTCGGGCTGATGTTCCCTTTGTTCCTTTACTTTTTCCTTCGCCTCTCCATTGTTCTGCTGCTCGTATCTTTGTGGGGAAATGGTACACAGTTTGTTCCATTTATCTCCCCCCGAGTGTCCCGCTCTCTCTTCCTGATTTGAAACACCTCCTGGACTCCTTGCCGGAGCCTGTGCTCCTGCTGGGTGACTTCAATTGTCGTCATTCTCTTTGGGGTGACGTTCTGACGAATACCCGGGGTCGCCTCCTTGAGCCGTTTCTCCTCTCTTCTTCCCTGTCTCTTCTGAATTCTGGTGAGCCCACTCATTTGGACTCTCGGACTCGCACCCTTTCTTGTCTTGATCTTTCTCTCTGCTCTTCTTCTCTTTACTTAGATTTCACGTGGCAGGTTCTTGATGACCTCCATGGAAGTGATCATTTCCCCATCCTTGTTTCCTTTTTCTCTTTTCGCCCTTCCCTCTCTTTCCCTAGGTGGCAGTTTGCTAAGGCAGACTGGACCCTATTTACCCTCAGTGCTGCTCTCCCTGACCTCTCCCTTCTGCCTCTCTCTCGCGCTCTCCTCCTTTTTCATGACACTGTCTTCAACGCTGCCCTCCGCTCTATTCCTCGCTCTTCCTCTCGGGGTCCACGGAAGTGCGTTCCCTGGTGGAATGCGGACTGTGCTCGGGCTGTCCGCTGTAAGCGTGCAGCCTGGAAGAGGCACCGCCGTAGGCAGACGTCCGATTCTTTTCTTTTCTTTCGGAAAGCGAGTGCGGTGGCCCGTAGGGCCATCCGTACGGCTAAACGTGAATGTTGGGCATCTTATGTCTCGACAATTACGTCCGAGACCCCTCTGGCCCAGATCTGGAAGCGTATCCGCAAGATAGCGGGTAAGTTCGTTCCCGATGTTTCACCGGTCCTTCACCTCCATGATACTCTTGTGGCGGACCCGTTGCAGGTCGCTTCCGAACTGGGTTCCCATTTTTCTTCTGTTAGCTCTGGTCTTCATCTTCCCCAATCTTTCCTTCTTCGTAAACCTGTCCTTGAGTCTCGTCCTTTAGATTTCTGCACTCATCTTCAGCTTCCCTATAATGATCCCTTCTCTCTCTCTGAACTTCGTTCTGCCCTGGCCCTCTGCGGTTCTACGGCGGCGGGCTCCGATGGTATTCATTATGAGATGCTTCGCCATCTCCCTCCGAGCACGTCTCAGTATTTACTGAGTCTGTATAATCGGATCTGGGAGTCGTCGTCAGTCCCTGCGGACTGGCTCGATGCCGTTGTCCTCCCTGTTCGCAAACCGGGGTCTCTGGGTACTTCCCCTAAGGACTTTCGCCCTATTGCTCTCACAAGTTGTGTCTGCAAACTCTTTGAACGTATGGTTAACGTTCGTCTGATGTGGTTCCTGGAACACCATCACCTCCTCTCCCCTTCTCAATTTGGTTTCCGCAAGTGCCGCAGCACGACAGATGTCCTGGTGAACTTGGAGGTCTATATTCGTACTGCTTTTGCTGCGAAGACCTCCGTTGTTGCCGTCCTTTTTGACCTAGAAAAGGCTTACGACACCACTTGGCGTTATCATATCCTATCTCAACTTCATTCTTTTGGCCTTCGTGGTCGTCTCCCTCTCTTTCTCCGCAGCTTCCTCTCTCGTCGTTCCTTTCGGGTGCGCCTTGGTACCGCTCTCTCTCCCTCTTTTCAGCAATACGAAGGTGTGCCCAGGGTAGTGTTCTGAGCACTACTCTTTTTCTTGTTGCCCTCAATGGTCTTCTTTCCTCTCTTCCTTCTTGTGTCTTCTCCGCTCTCTATGTCGATGATCTTACCCTTTGTTGTCAGGGTGATGATTCGCCTCTCCTTCAACGCCGGCTTCAACTTGCAATTGATGCCGTGTCGTCTTGGGCCACAGGTCATGGCTTCAAGTTCTCTACTTCTAAGACTTGTGCCATGACTTTTACGCGGAAACGGGTTGTTCTTCGTCCCTCTTTGTCGCTTTATGGTCATCCCCTTGAATACAAAGATTCCGCGAAGCTTTTGGGGTTATTCCTTGACACTCGTTTGTCTTGGTCTCCCCATATCTCTTACCTCCGTGTTGAGTGCTCTAAGGCCCTTACCCTCCTTCGGGTCTTGTCCCATACTTCTTGGGGGGCAGATAGGCGCGCACTCCTTGCTTTACATTCCTCTCTCGTCCTGTCTAAGCTCGATTATGGTTGCCCTGCTTACTCGTCTGCTTCTCCTTCTACTCTTCGCCGTCTTGATGCTTTGCACCATACTGGGTTGCGCCTCAGTTCTGGTGCCTTTCGTTCGACTCCCATCCTTAGCTTGTATGTTGACACTGGCTTCCTGTCTCTCCGGGACCGCCGTGATCGCTACTGTCTTCGCTATCTTGCGCGGTCCTTGCAACATCCTTCCTCTCGCCTCTGTCGTGCTTTAACTTTTACCCCTCCTGCGGTTCCTGTTCCTCTTCACCACCTCCCTCTTTCTGTCCGGTTATCTCGCCTACAGGATTCTCTCTCCGTTCGTATTTCTGATGTTTCTCCTCGTGTTGTTCCTTCTTTGCCCCCGTGGAGGGTCCCTCTTCCGCGGTTTTGTACTTCCTTGACCCGTATCACTAAAGCTTTTACCCCTCCTACGGTTCTCAAACGCCTTTTCCTCGAGCACTTTTCTTCTCACTCCCGCTCCGTTTCTATCTTCACCGATGGGTCTAAGTCAGCGGACGGTGTTGGCTACTCTGTTGTTTTTCCTGATCGCACTTATATGTGTCGCTTGCCTCCGGAGACTAGCATCTTTACAGCAGAACTTTATGCTATTCTCTATGCTCTTCGTCTCCTGCTTTCTCGTTGTCAGTCTTCCTTTGTGGTTGTTGTTGACTCTCGTAGTGCCCTCATGGCTCTCGGGTCCTTTAATCCGGTTCATCCGGTAGTTGTCGAGATCCAGCATTGGCTGTTTCTCGTTCACAGTAAATTTAAGTCGGTTGAGTTTTGTTGGGTTCCCAGCCATATTGGTGTGTCTTTAAATGAGCGTGCGGATGCTGCCGCTAAGGAAGCTGTCCGCTCTTGTCCCATCTCTCGTAAAGGCATTCCGTATTCCGACTTTTACCCGTTATCCATTCCTCAGTTCTTACCCGTTGGCAGGCTTCTTGGTTGTCTGTTACTGGTAACAAGCTACGTACTCTTAAATGTTGTGTTTCCTCGTGGCCGTCCTCCTTCCACCGTAACCGGCGGTGGGAAACAGCTCTGGCAAGGTTGCGTATTGGCCATACTCGCTTAACCCATGGTCACTTGATGGAGCGCCACCCTGCTCCTTATTGTCCTAGTTGCATTGTCCCTCTTACGGTCGTGCATGTCCTTCTTGAATGTCCTGACTTCCAGGACGAGCGTGTGTCTTGCTTTCCGACCGCCCC
>NW_025551997.1:0-90000 GCF_020424385.1 Procambarus clarkii
GAGAATGGTTCAAGACGGAGCGAAACGTCGTCGTCGTCCCTTCACCTTCTAGTGTGTGGTCTGGTCAACATATTGGACTTCTTCATTGATATCTCCTTGATGTTATCCTGCATGAGTTATCCCCCCAGGGAGGTAACCTCTCTACAGGCAGGAGCTCACGGGCTTGCTCAAGCAGGTGAAGCTCTTCCAGGTAGCAAACTGACCTATTTTGCCATTTTTTGCTTCTCCTGTTTCCACCTGTGTGCAGCACAGAACTCAGCTTTTCCTTGGCGATATCACTGTAATGGGAGATCTCTGGCTATCTTAATTGCAAGCTTAGCATTCCGTTCCGTAATTCTGCTTTTAACACTAGGGAGGAACATCTCTCGTAGATTAGACGTTTTGACAGTTCTTGGAACGCCATGGATGATTGTCTTGGCTTCATTTTGAACGGTCTAAAGCCTCTTCATATCACTTTGGGAGTAGGTGCGGCATAATCCCTGACGGAGACTATGCCCCCGGTGAGGCATAGTCTCTGATGGAGACTATGCCCCCGGTGAGGCATAGTCTCTGATGGAGACTATGCCACTGGTGAGGCATAGTCTCTGATGGAGACTATGCCCCCGGTGAGGCATAGTCTCTGATGGAGACTATGCCCCGGTGAGGCATAGTTCTGATGGAGCTATGCCACTGGGCGGCATAGTCTCTGACGGAGACTATGCCACTGGTGAGGCATAGTTCCTATGGAGGACTACCCCGGTGAGGCATAGTCTCGGATGGGAGACTATGCCCCGGGAGGCTAGTCTCTGATGGAGACTAAGCAACCGGTGTGGCATAGTCTCTGATGGAGGACTATGCCCCCGGGAGGCATAGTCCGACGGAGACTATGCCCCCGGTGTGGCATAGTCTCTGACGGAGACTAAGCCACCGGTGTGGCATAGTCTCTGATGGAGACTATGCCCCCGGTGAGGCATAGTCTCTGACGGAGACTATGCCCCCGGTGTGGCATAGTCTCTGACGGAGACTATGCCCCCGGTGTGGCATTAGTCTCTGACGGAGACTAAGCCACCGGTGCGGCATGTCTCTGACGGAGACAATGCCCCTGTGAGGCATAGTCTCTGACGGAGGACTATGCCCCCGGTTGGGCATAGTCTCGACGGAGACAATGCCCCTGTGAGGCATAGTCTGACGGAGACTATGCCCCGGTGTGGCCTAGTCTCTGACGGAGACAATGCCCCCGGTGTGGCATAGTCTCTGACGGAGACAATGCCCCCGGTGTGGCATAGTCTCTGACGGAGCGAACATAGACAGTGCACAACATCTTGACCACCTGCTTATACTCTTTCCCACCGTCCCTCCCATCTCCCATCTGATATCCTGCCATGATTGGGTGAGCATCTCCTACCCCTTTCCTTTCGCCAGGAAAGGTAGCGAAGGGAAAGGGGGGGGGGACTTCCCTACGTTCCTTTTCCTGCCATATTTGTTCCTTTTCCCTACTACGCTGGAATAGGGCTAGGTAGTGAGGAGAGAGAAGAGAGAGAGAGAGGAGAGGGACGAGAGAGGAGAGAGAAGAGGAGAGAGAGAGAGAGAGAGAGAGCGAGAGAGAGAGAGAAGAGAGAGAGAGAGAGAGACGAGAGGAGAGAGGAGGAGAAGAAGAGAGGTAGAGGTGGAGAGAGAAAGAGAGAGAGAGAAGAGAGAGCTGAGAGAAGAGAGAGGAGAGAGAGAGGAGGAGAGAGAGAGGGAGAGAGAGAGAGAGAGAGAGAGAGACGGAGGAGCGAGGAGGAGAGAGAAGAGGAGAGAGAGCAGAGAGGAGAGGAGGAGAGAGAGGAGAGAGAGAGAGGAGAGAGAGAGAGAGAGGAGAGAGGGGGAGAGGGAGATGAGGAGAGAGAGAGAGAGGAGAGAGAGAGAGGGAGAGAGGAGAGAGAGAAGAGAGGCGAGAGAGAGAGAGATAGAGAGAAAGGAGAGAGAGGGAGAGGCAGTTTCAGGGCGTGTAGAGAGAGTGAGTTAGCACAGAGCTGTCACAAGCTGAGCCTGTTGTGCATATTTTGACTATTCCTTAACACTCCACAAAGGTGGTGGTGGTGGGGGGGAGAGGGGAGGGGGGTGAAGGGACAGTAAAGATGGGGGGAAGAATGATGGGGATGGGGGGAGGGGGGGGGGGGGTAAAATGGCGGTTTGGGTTGATGGGTGTTGGGTTGTTAAGGGTTGTAATGGTTGGGTAATGTGTTAGTAATTCTCCCTCCCTTACATCCTGCCACACCACACAACAACACCCCACCACACATGAACAGCCACACCACACATGAACAGCCACACCACACATGAACAGCCACACCACACCATGAACAGCCACACCACACATGAACAGCCACACCACACATGAACAGCCACACCACACATGAACAGCCACACCACACATGAACAGCCACACCACACATGAACAGCCACACCACACATGAACAGCCACACCACACATGAACAGCCACACCACACAAGAACAGCCACACCACACATGAACAGCCACACCACACATGAACAGCCACACCACACATGAACAGCCACACCACACAAGAACAGCCACACCACACATGAACAGCCACACCACCATGAACAGCCACACACACATGAACAGCCACACCACACAAGAACAGCCACACCACACAAGAACAGCCACACCACACAAGAACAGCCACAACACACAAGAACAGCCAACCACACATGAACAGCCACACCACACATGAACAGCCACACCACACAACAACAGCCACACCACACAACAACAGCCACACCACACATGAACAGCCACACCACACATGAACAGCCACACCACACATGAACAGCCACACCACACATGAACAGCCACACCACACATGAACAGCCACACCACACATGAACAGCCACACCACACAAGAACAGCCACACCACACATGAACAGCCACACCACACAAGAACAGCCACACCACACATGAACAGCCACACCACACATGAACAGCCACACCACAGAACAGCCACACCACACACACAACAGCCACACCACACATGAACAGCCACCACCACACATGAACAGCCACACCACACATGAACAGCCACACCACACATGAACAGCCACACCACACATGAACAGCCACACCACACAAGAACAGCCACACCACACATGAACAGCCACACCACACAAGAACAGCCACACCACACATGAACAGCCACACCACACATGAACAGCCACACCACACATGAACAGCCACACCACACAAGAACAGCCACACCACACATGAACAGCCACACCACACATGAACAGCCACACCACACATGAACAGCCACACCACACAAGAACAGCCACACCACACATGAACAGCCACACCACACATGAACAGCCACACCACACATGAACAGCCACACCACACAAGAACAGCCACACCACACAAGAACAGCCACACCACACAAGAACAGCCACACCACACATGAACAGCCACACCACACATGAACAGCCACAGCCCCACCACACAACAACACCCACACCAACACATGAACAGCCAACCAGCCCCCCACACATGAACAGCCACACCACACTGAACGCCACACCACACATGAACAGCCACACCACACATGAACAGCCACACCACACATGAACAGCCACACCACACATGAACAGCCACACCACACATGAACAGCCACACCACACATGAACAGCCACACCACACATGAACAGCCACCACCACCATGAACAGCCACACCACACATGAACAGCCACACCACACATGAACAGCCACACCACACAAGAACAGCCACACCACACATGAACAGCCACACCACACATGAACAGCCACACCACACATGAACAGCCACACCACACAAGAACAGCCACACCACACATGAACAGCCACACCACACATGAACAGCCACACCACACCACACATGAACAGCCACACCACACATGAACAGCCACACCACACATGAACAGCCACACCACACACAGAACAGCCACACCACACCACACATGAACAGCCAAGAACACCACACCACACATGAACAGCCACCCCACACAAGAACAGTGACCCCCACACAAGAACAGTGACCCCACACAAGAACAGTAACCACCACACAAGAACAGTGACCCCCACACAAGAACAGTAACCCCCACACAAGAACAGTGACCCCCACACAAGAACAGTGACCCCCACACAAGAACAGTGACCCCACACAAGAACAGTGACCCCACACACAAGAATAGTGACCCCCACACAAGAACAGTGACCCCAGACAAGAAAGTGACCCACACAAAAACAGTGACCTCACACACAATAACAGTGACCCCACACAAGAACTATGACCCCCACACAAGAACAGTGACCCCCACACAAGAACAGTGACCCCACACAAGAACAGTGATCCCCACACAAGAACAGTGACCCCCACACAAGAACAGTGACCCCCACACAAGAACAGTGACCCCACACAAGAACAGTGACCCCACACAAGAACAGTGACCCCACACACAAGAACAGTGACCCCACACAAGAACAGTGACCCCCACACAAGAACAGTGACCCCCACACAAGAACAGTGACCCCCACCAATAAAAGTAATCACCACACAAGAACAGTGACCCCACACAACAACAGTGTCCCCCACACATGAACAGCCACACCACACAAGAACAGCCCCCACACAAGAACAGTGACCCCACACAAGCCCCCCAACAGTGACCACCACACATGAACAGTGACACCACACAAGAACATGACACACCACACAAGAACAGTGACCCACCACACAAGAACAGTGACCCCACACATGAACAGCCACCCCCACACAGAACAGTGACCCCACACAAGAACAGTGACCCCACACATGAACAGCCACCCCACACAAGAACAGTGACCCCACACAAGAACAGCCACACCACACAAGAACAGCCACACCACACAAGAACAGCCACACCACACATGAACAGCCACACCACACATGAACAGCCACACCACACATGAACAGCCACACCACACATGAACAGTGAACCACCACACATGAACAGCCACACCACACATGAACAGCCACACCACACATGAACAGCCACACCACACAAGAACAGCCACACCACACATGAACAGCCACACCACACAAGAACAGCCACACCACACATGAACAGCCACACCACACATGAACAGCCACACCACACATGAACAGCCACACCACACAAGAACAGCCACACCACACATGAACAGCCACACCACACATGAACAGCCACACCACAGAACAGCCACACCACACAAGAACAGCCACACCACACATGAACAGCCACACCACACAAGAACAGCCACACCACACAAGAACAGCCACACCACACAAGAACAGCCACACCACACAGAACAGCCACACCACACAAGAACAGCCACACCACACAAGAACAGCCACACCACACAAGAACAGCCACACCACACAAGAACAGCCACACCACACAAGAACAGCCACACCACACATGAACAGCCACACCACACATGAACAGCCACACCACACAAGAACAGCCACACCACACAAGAACAGCCACACCACACAAGAACAGCCACACCACACAAGAACAGCCACACCACACAAGAACAGCCAGCCACCACACATGAACAGCCACACCACACATGAACAGCCACACCACACAAGAACAGCCACACCACACAAGAACAGCCACACCACACAAGAACAGCCACACCACACATGAACAGCCACACCACACATGAACAGCCACACCACACAAGAACAGCCACACCACACAAGAACAGCCACACCACACAAGAACAGCCACACCACACAAGAACAGCCACACCACACAACAACAAACACACCACACAAGAACAGCCACACCACACAAGAACAGCCACACCACACACATGAACAGCCACACCACACATGAACAGCCACACCACACAAGAACAACACCACACATGAACAGCCACACCACACAAGAACAGCCACACCACACAAGAACAGCCACACCACACAAGAACAGCCACACCACACAAGAACAGCCACACCACACATGAACAGCCACACCACACATGAACAGCCACACCACACAACCAACAGCCACACCACACAACACAGCCACACCACACAAGAACAGCCACACCACACATGAACAGCCACACCACACAAGAACAGCCACACCACACAAGAACAGCCACACCACACAAGAACAGCCACACCACACAAGAACAGCCACACCACACATGAACAGCCACACCACACAAGAACAGCCACACCACACAAGAACAGCCCACCACACAGAACAGCCACACCACACAAGAACAGCCACACCACACATGAACAGCCACACCACACAAGAACAGCCACACCACACAAGAACAGCCACACCACACATGAACAGCCACACCACACAACAACAGCCACACCACACAAGAACAGCCACACCACACAAGAACAGCCACACCACACAAGAACAGCCACACCACACAAGAACAGCCACACCACACAAGAACAGCCACACCACACAAGAACAGCCACACCACACAAGAACAGCCACACCACACATGAACAGCCACACCACACAAGAACAGCCACACCACACATGAACAGCCACACCACACAAGAACAGCCACACCACACAAGAACAGCCACACCACACAAGAACAGCCACACCACACAAGAACAGCCACACCACACAAGAACAGCCACACCACACAAGAACAGCCACACCACACAAGAACAGCCACACCACACAAGAACAGCCACACCACACAAGAACAGCCACACCACACAAGAACAGCCACACCACACAAGAACAGCCACACAAGAACAGCCACACCACACAAGAACAGCCACACACAGAACAGCCACACCACACAAGAACAGCCACACCACACAAGAACAGCCACACCACACAAGAACAGCCACACCACACAAGAACAGCCACACCACACAAGAACAGCCACACCACACAAGAACAGCCACACCACACAAGAACAGCCACACCACACATGAACAGCCACACCACACAAGAACAGCCACACCACACAAGAACAGCCACACCACACAAGAACAGCCACACCACACATGAACAGCCACACCACACAAGAACAGCCACACCACACAAGAACAGCCACACCACACATGAACAGCCACACCACACATGAACAGCCACACCACACAAGAACAGCCACACCACACATGAACAGCCACACCACACAAGAACAGCCACACCACACAAGAACAGCCACACCACACAAGAACAGCCACACCACACAAGAACAGCCACACCACACAAGAACAGCCACACCACACAAGAACAGCCACACCACACAAGAACAGCCACACCACACAAGAACAGCCACACCACACAAGAACAGCCACACACACAGAACAGCCACACAAGAACAGCCACAAGAACAACAGCCACACCACACAAGAACAGCCACACCACACAAGAACAGCCACACCACACAAGAACAGCCACACCACACAAGAACAGCCACACCACACAAGAACAGCCACACCACACAAGAACAGCCACACATGAACAGCCACACCACACAACAACAGCCACACCACACAAGAACAGCCACACAAGAACAGCCACACCACACAAGAACAGCCACACACCACACAAGAACACCACACAAGAACAGCCACACCACACAAGAACAGCCACACCACACAAGAACAGCCACACCACACAAGAACAGCCACACAAGAACAGCCACACAAGAACAGCCACACCACACAAGAACAGCCACACCACACAAGAACAGCCACACAAGAACAGCCACACAAGAACAGCCACACAAGAACAGCCACACCACACAAGAACAGCCACACCACACAAGAACAGCCACACCACACCACACAAGAACAGCCACACCACACAAGAACAGCCACACAAGAACACCACACACAGAACAGCCACACCACACAAGAACAGCCACACCACACATGAACAGCCACACCACACAAGAACAGCCACACCACACATGAACAGCCACACCACACAAGAACAGCCACACAAGAACAGCCACACAAGAACAGCCACACCACACAAGAACAGCCACACAAGAACAGCCACACCACACAAGAACAGCCACACCACACAAGAACAGCCACACCACACACAAGAACAGCCACACCACACAAGAACAGCCACACCACACAAGAACAGCCACACAAGAACAGCCACACAAGAACAGCCACACAAGAACAGCCACACCACACAAGAACAGAACAGCCACACCACACAAGAACAGCCACACAAGAACACACCACACAAGAACAGCCACACCACACAAGAACAGCCACACCACACATGAACAGCCACACCACACAAGAACAGCCACACCACACAAGAACAGCCACACCACACATGAACAGCCACACCACACATGAACAGCCACACCACACAAGAACAGCCACACCACACATGAACAGCCACACCACACAAGAACAGCCACACCACACAAGAACAGCCACACCACACATGAACAGCCACACCACACAAGAACAGCCACACCACACAAGAACAGCCACACCACACATGAACAGCCACACCACACAAGAACAGCCACACCACACAAGAACAGCCACACCACACATGAACAGCCACACCACACAAGAACAGCCACACCACACAAGAACAGCCACACCACACAAGAACAGCCACACCACACAAGAACAGCCACACCACACAAGAACAGCCACACCACACATGAACAGCCACACCACACAGAACAGCCACACCACACATGAACAGCCACACCACACAAGAACAGCCACACCACACAAGAACAGCCACACCACACAAGAACAGCCACACCACACAAGAACAGCCACACCACACAAGAACAGCCACACACACACACAGAACAGCCACACCACACAAGAACAGCCACACCACACAAGAACAGCCACACCACACACAGAACAGCCACACCACACAAGAACAGCCACACCACACATGAACAGCCACACCACACAAGAACAGCCACACCACACATGAACAGCCACACCACACATGAACAGCCACACCACACATGAACAGCCACACCACACAAGAACAGCCACACCACACAAGAACAGCCACACCACACAAGAACAGCCACACCACACAAGAACAGCCACACCACACAAGAACAGCCACACCACACAAGAACAGCCACACCACACATGAACAGCCACACCACACATGAACAGCCACACCACACAACAACACCCACACCACACAAGAACAGCCACACTACACAAGAACAGCCACACTACACAAGAACACCCACACCACACAAGAACAGCTACACAAGAACAGCCACACAAGAACAGCCACACAAGAACAGCCACACCACACAAGAACAGCCACACCACACAAGAACAGCCACACCACACAAGAACAGCCACACCACACAAGAACAGCCACCACACAAGAACAGCCACACCACACAAGAACAGCCACACAAGAACAGCCACACCACACAAGAACAGCCACACCACACAAGAACAGCCACACATGAACAGCCACACCACACCACACACAGAACAGCCACACCACACAAGAACAGCCACACCACACAAGAACAGCCACACAAGAACAGCCACACAAGAACAGCCACACCACACAAGAACAGCCACACATGAACAGCCACACCACACAAGAACAGCCACACAAGAACAGCCACACCACACAAGAACAGCCACACCACACAAGAACAGCCACACAAGAACAGCCACACAAGAACAGCCACACAAGAACAGCCACACAAGAACAGCCACACCACACAAGAACAGCCACACCACACAAGAACAGCCACACCACACAAGAACAGCCACACAAGAACAGCCACACCACACAAGAACAGCCACACCACACAAGAACAGCCACACCACACAAGAAGCCACACAAGAACAGCCACACAAGAACAGCACACCACACAAGAACAGCCACACCACACAAGAACAGCCACACCACACAAGAACAGCCAACAGCCACACCACACAAGAACAGCCACACCACACAAGAACAGCCACACCACACAAGAACAGCCACACCACACAAGAACAGCCACACCACACAAGAACAGCCACACAAGAACAGCCACACCACACAAGAACAGCCACACCACACAAGAACAGCCACACCACACAAGAACAGCAAGAACAGCCACACCACACAAGAACAGCCACACCACACAAGAACAGCCACACAAGAACAGCCACACAAGAACAGCCACACCACACAAGAACAGCCACACCACACAAGAACAGCCACACCACACAAGAACAGCCACACCAAGAACAGCCACACCACACAAGAACAGCCACACCACACAAGAACAGCCACACAAGAACAGCCACACCACACAAGAACAGCCACACCACACAAAGAAGCCACACCACACAAGAACAGCCACACCACAAGAACAGCCACACCACACAAGAACAGCCACACAAGAACAGCCACACCACACAAGAACAGCCACACCACACAAGAACAGCCACACACACAACAGCCACACCACACAAGAACAGCCACACCACACAAGAACAGCCACACCACACAAGAACAGCCCACACAAGAACAGCCACACCACACAAGAACAGCCACACCACACAAGAACAGCCACACCACACAAGAACAGCCACACCACACAAGAACAGCCACACCACACAAGAACAGCCACACCACACAAGAACAGCCACACCACACAAGAACAGCCACACCACACAAGAACAGCCACACCACACAAGAACAGCCACACCACACAAGAACAGCCACACCACACAAGAACAGCCACACCACACAGCCACACCACACAAGAACAGCCACACCACACAAGAACAGCCACACCACACAAGAACAGCCACACCACACAAGAACAGCCACACCACACAAGAACAGCCACACCACACAAGAACAGCCACACCACACAAGAACAGAACAGCCACACCACACAAGAACAGCCACACCACACAAGAACAGCCACACCACACAAGAACAGCCACACCACACAAGAACAGCCACACCACACAAGAACAGCCACACAAGAACAGCCACACAAGAACAGCCACACCACACAAGAACAGCCACACACACAAGAACAGCCACACCACACAAGAACAGCCACACACAACCACACAAGAACAGAACAGCCACACCACACAAGAACAGCCACACCACACAAGAACAGCCACACCACACAAGAACAGCCACACCACACAAGAACAGCCACACAAGAACAGCCACACCACACAAGAACAGCCACACCACACAAGAACAGCCACACCACACAAGAACAGCCACACAAGAACAGCCACACCACACAAGAACAGCCACACAAGAACAGCCACACCACACAAGAACAGCCACACCACACAAGAACAGCCACACCACACAAGAACAGCCACACAAGAACAGCCACACCACACAAGACACACACACAAGAACAGCCACACCACACAAGAACAGCCACACCACACAAGAACAGCCACACCACACAAGAACAGCCACACAAGAACAGCCACACCACACAAGAACAGCCACACCACACAAGAACAGCCACACCACACAAGAACAGCCACACCACACAAGAACAGCCACACCACACAAGAACAGCCACACACCCACACACAAGAACAGCCACACCACACACAGAACAGCCACACCACACAAGAACAGCCACACCACACAAGAACAGCCACACAAGAACAGCCACACCACACAAGAACACCACCACACAAGAACACCACACCACAAGAACACCACACACCACAAGAACACCACACCACACAAGAACAGACCACACCACACAAGAACACCACACAAGAACAGACCACACACAAGAACAGACCACACCACACAAGAACAGACCACACCACACAAGAACAGACCACACACACACAAGAACAGCCACACAAGAACAGCCACACCACACAAGAACAGCCACACCACACAAGAACAGCCACACAAGAACAGCCACACCACACAAGAACAGCCACACCACACAAGAACAGCCACACCACACAAGAACAGCCACACCACACAAGAACAGCCACACCACACAAGAACAGCCACACCACACAAGAACAGCCACACCACACAAGAACAGCCACACCACACAAGAACAGCCACACAAGAACAGCCACACCACACAAGAACAGCCACACCACACAAGAACAGCCACACCACACAAGAACAGCCACACCACACAAGAACAGCCACACCACACAAGAACAGCCACACAAGAACAGCCACACCACACAAGAACAGCCACACCACACAAGAACAGCCACACAAGAACAGCCACACCACACAAGAACAGCCACACAAGAACAGCCACACCACACAAGAACAGCCACACAAGAACAGCCACACCACACAAGAACAGACCACACACAAGAACAGACCACACACAAGAACACCACACAAGAACAGACCACACACAAGAACAGCCACACAAGAACACCACACAAGAACAGCCACACAAGAACAGACACCACACAAGAACAGACCACACACAAGAACACCACACAAGAACAGCCACACCACACAAGAACAGCCACACCACACAAGAACAGCCACACCACACAAGAACAGCCACACAAGAACAGCCACACCACACAAGAACAGCCACACAAGAACAGCCACACAACACAAGAACAGCCACACAACAACAGCCACACCACACAAGAACAGCCACACAAGAACAGCCACACAAGAACAGCCACACCACACAAGAACAGCCACACAACAACAGCCACACAAGAACAGCCACACCACACAAGAACAGCCACACAAGAACAGCCACACCACACAAGAACAGCCACACCACACAAGAACAGCCACACAAGAACAGCCACACAAGAACAGCCACACAAGAACAGCCACACAAGAACAGCCACACAAGAACAGCCACACCACACAACAACAGCCACACAAGAACAGCCACACAAGAACAGCCACACAAGAACAGCCACACAAGAACAGCCACACAAGAACAGCCACACAACAACAGCCACACAAGAACAGCCACACCACACAAGAACAGCCACACAACAACAGCCACACCACACAAGAACAGCCACACAAGAACAGCCACACAATTGACTGCCAAGCAAAACAATCACTTCAGCAAAACAAACAAACATCTTGTATATGATTGCTGCCAACACAAGATGTTGTTTAGTAATCAAACACAACTGTTTGGTGTTTGGAAGCAAAATGGCGGCGCCCAGCCCTTAGCTTAACAGCCCTTAGCTTAACAGCCCTTAGCTTAACAGCCCTTAGCTTAACAGCCCTTAGCTTAACAGCCCTTAGCTTAACAGCCCTGAGCTTAACAGCCCTTAGCTTAACAGCCCTTAGCTTAACAGCGCTTAGCTTAACAGCCCTCAGCTTAACAGCCCTTAGCTTAACAGCTCTTAGCTTAACAGCCCTTAGCTTAACAGCCCTTAGCTTAACAGCCCTGAGCTTAACAGCCCTTAGCTTAACAGCCCTTAGCTTAACAGCCCTGAGCTTAACAGCCCTTAGCTTAACAGCCCTCAGCTTAACAGCCCTTAGCTTAACAGCCCTTAGCTTAACAGCCCTTAGCTTAACAGCCCTTAGCTTAACAGCCCTTAGCTTAACAACCCTTAGCTTAACAGCCCTTAGCTTAACAACCCTTAGCTTAACAGTCCTTAGCTTAACAGCCCCCAGCTTAACAACCCTTAGCTTAACAGTCCTTAACTTAATTAACCCTCAATTAATAATTGTTACCGGAAGAGTGAGAGTGTGTGACCCCTCAGGTCTAATTAAGGTCCTCGTTTGATAGGCCTATCGTGAATTATAGAGAATTATTATGGACTCAAACATTGCTATGGGTGCTGTATGTCTCTTTATAAGCTCTATAATCACCGCCAATTATAGCTAACCAATAACTATTTCATATAATTTATAACTATTATACGTAATCTATAGTTATTTTGTGTAATCTATAACTGTTATTCCTAATCTATTACTATTATACATATTCTATAACTATTATACATAAGCTATAACTTTTATACATAATCTATAAATTTTATACATAATCTGTAGCTATTATACATAATCTATAACTATTATACATAATCTATAACTATTATACATAATCATTAACTGTTATTCATTACCTATAACTATTATACATTGCCTATAACTATAGTTCATAATATATAACCATTACACATAATGTATAATTTATAACCATTATATATAATTTATAACGGCTATACATAATCTATAACTATTATATATAATCTATAATTATTATACATAATCTTCTAAATAAATAAAAATGGAAATGTTCGTTTGTTGAATGTTCGAAAGTTCTTCACCGATTGCTTTGAAAATTTTGTTTTGTGTGTTTTATATACCTACTATATACATGCCTCACCTGTGACAGGTAAAAACATGTTTTTTTTTTTTTTTTTTAAACAACGCCATCTGTTGCACGTAATAGCAACACACGCTGTACTAAATATGTTACGATTGCATTTCAATGTTTCCGATTGCATTGATAAATAGAATTTTCATAGATTTTGATTTTTTTTTCATTTTGATTTAATTATTTTGTGTGGCACTGCGTTGGAATTGAGCTGTGTTGTTTACCGTACCGTTCGTTTCGTGAGTATAGTCTATTTTCTTGTTTTTTCTCTGTTTTTCATTTCGTTTTTTAACTGATTTTCTTATACTTCAGTGGTGGGAACATCAGATCATGTGATGTTCCCAATTTTCTGACGGGAACATCAGATCATTTGGGAATGCATCGGACGAGGGAGTGGGGAATGGTGGGGAGGACGAGGGGACGAGGGAGTTGGAGGTGGTGGGGACGAGGGGACGAGGGAGGGGGAGGTGGTGGGGACGAGGGGACGAGGGAGGGGGAGATGGTGGGGACGAGGGGACGAGGGAGGGGGAAATGGTGGGGAGGACGAGGGGACGAGGGACGGGGAGATGGTGGGGACGAGGGGACGAGGGAGGGGGAGATGGTGGGGAGGACGAAGGGACGAGGGAGGGGGAGATGGTGGGGACGAGGGAGGGGGAGATGGTGGGGACGAGGGGACGAGGGAGGGGGAGATAGTGGGGACGAGGGGACGAGGGAGTGGGAGGTGGTGGGGACGAGGGGACGAGGGAGGGGGAGATGGTGGGGACGAGGGGACGAGGGAGGGGGAGATGGTGGGGAGGACGAGGGGACGAGGGAGGGGGAGATGGTGGGGACGAGGGGACGAGGGAGGGGGAGATGGTGGGGACGAGGGGACGAGGGAGGGGGAGATGGTGGGGAGGACGAGGGGACGAGGGAGGGGGAGATGGTGGGGAGGACGAGGGGACGAGGGAGGGGGAGATGGTGGGGACGAGGGAGGGGGAGATGGTGGGGACGAGGGAGGGGGAGATGGTGGGGACGAGGGGACGAGGGAGGGGGAGATAGTGGGGACGAGGGGACGAGGGAGGGGGAGATAGTGGGGACGAGGGAGGGGGAGATGGTGGGGACGAGGGGACGAGGGACTTGGAGATGGTGGGGACGAGGGGACGAGGGAGGGGGAGATGGTGGGGACGAGGGGACGAGGGAGGGGGAGATGGTGGGGACGAGGGGACGAGGGAGGGGGAGATAATGGGGAGGACTGGAAGACAGGGTGAAGGTTGCTGAACCACAGCAACGCGTGGTCTGAAACAGCTAGTCTATAATATCCACAATCTATAACTATTATACATTATCAATAACTATTATACATAATGTATAGCCATTACACATAACATATAACCATTGTACATAGCGTATGAACATTATATATATGTATATATATATATATATATATATATATATATATATATATATATATATATATATATATATTTGATATCTGTTATAATTTTTATATATAATCTATAACTTTTATATATATAATCCGGAATTATTCCGCTTTAGGGAGATTCTGGACTTGTATTCGGGTTCCCAATCGTCAGTGTCAGGAAGCCTCTTAGATCTAGCGATGCCACATGCTTGCCACAACAGTCAGCTAACTCCCAATTAAAAAAAATACTATTCCACGAAGAGGCATTAGGTGAAAAGAAACATGTGCCCAAACGTCTCTGTCCTGCCGTGGGAATCGAACCCGTGGGGGAATAGACTAGAGGTGATTATCGGGTTCTTTCTTGAACATCGTGAGAGATTGGCCAGTTATGCCCCTTTATGTGTAAATGGGCATAAATGGGCATAATGTTATGTCCTATTATGCAAATGTTATACAAATGTTATGCAAATGTTCCAAAGTCTTAATGGGTCTTTGATGTTGATAGAGTTCTCTCTCAGCGTACCTATGGCACCTTTGCTTTTCAACGGGGGGTATTTTGCACATCCTGCCATGTCTCCTGGTCTATTTTAATGTTATTTCCGTGAACAGATTTAGAACCATTCTCTCTATAATATTTTCCAGGTGTAAATTGTGATGTAAATTGTAAATTGACTCTTGTCTGTGTTCTAGAGTGTACCAATTTAAGAAAAAAAATTATCGGTTTTGATAATTAAGTGATATTTGTGTATTCGGGCAGTGAGGTACTTTTGTAGCGTCTCTCTTGGTCAGCAGTGCCTTGAGCTTTGAATGGGGCTGTTAGTGTACCATATTCCACCCTAGAGAGCACAATAGTTCTTAATATCATTACTGGTCTGGGATTTCTTGCTGAAATAAGCTCTTGTTATCCAACCTGTCATTCCTCTAACGAATGGTTATCCATGTTTCGTAAATCTACCATTCCTCATTCTAAGCTCTAAAGGGGGAAAAAAATAGTATAAATCTTTCACTAAAATTAAAATTGCTTGAAACCGGTTTTAAAAACACCTTTTTTAAATACTTATTTTTTTATTTAACAGAAATCAACATCTGTTATTAACAGTTGCCTCAAGAGGGCTTTTTAACCGACAATAGTGAACAACAGGCCTATACTTACCTGTTGATTACCTGTTGAGGATTTCTAGGATCAATGTCCCCGCTGCCCGGTCTCTGACCAGGCCTTCTGGATGCTGGTGTGATCAACCAGGCTGTTCCCCCCCAGCCTGACGTACGAGTCTTAAAGAATGCTAACCTTTGCCTATAAACATCTGTCCTCATTTGCATAACTCACCAACACTGTCAACCACCACCACCAACAACCTGTTTGATCATCAACCAGAAACATCAACCTTCTCCTCTAATCCCTGGTTACTTAAAATTGAATACATGAGGGCGATAGATTGACGGTAATTACAGGGGGGGGGGGGTCTTGTTAACCCTCTCCTACACCTTAATTGCTACACCTGTTTCTATCTCCACTACCACGAAGAGGCCCGCCTGAACCTGTGTATCCATCAGGTTCAGCGCTTCTCTTCCTGTGTTTACGACTGTTCCTGTTACGGCCCCCAAGCTGATGAGCTCTTGAACACATTGAACACCAGCATCTTTGTTCATCAGTTCAAGCTACTTACTCCAGCAGGTGTTGAATAGCTCGTATACATTATGTTCAAAGTCACCCGTGTATGTGTTCAAACCCACCCCATGTACGTGTTCAAAGCCACCCCATGTACGTGTTCAAACCCACCCCATGTACGTGTTCAAACCCACCCCATGTACGTGTTCAAACCCACCCATGTATGTGTTCAAACCCACCCATGTACGTGTTCAAACCCACCCATGTACGTGTTCAAACCCACCCCATGTACGTGTTCAAACCCACCCATGTACGTGTTCAAACCCACCCATGTATGTGTTCAAACCCACCCATGTACGTGTTCAAACCCACCCATGTACGTGTTCAAACCCACCCATGTACGTGTTCAAACCCACCCCATGTACGTGTTCAAACCCACCCCATGTACGTGTTCAAACCCACCCCATGTACGTGTTCAAACCCACCCATGTACGTGTTCAAACCCACCCATGTACGTGTTCAAACCCACCCATGTATGTGTTCAAACCCACCCATGTACGTGTTCAAACCCACCCCATGTACGTGTTCAAAGCCACCCCATGTACGTGTTCAAACCCACCCCATGTACGTGTTCAAACCCACCCCATGTACGTGTTCAAACCCACCCATGTACGTGTTCAAACCCACCCATGTATGTGTTCAAACCCACCCATGTACGTGTTCAAACCCACCCATGTACGTGTTCAAACCCACCCATGTACGTGTTCAAACCCACCCCATGTACGTGTTCAAACCCACCCCATGTACGTGTTCAAACCCACCCCATGTACGTGTTCAAACCCACCCCATGTACGTGTTCAAACCCACCCCATGTACGTGTTCAAACCCACCCCATGTACGTGTTCAAACCCACCCCATGTACGTGTTCAAAGCCACCCATGTACGTGTTCAAAGCCACCCCATGTACGTGTTCAAACCCACCCCATGTACGTGTTCAAACCCACCCCATGTACGTGTTCAAACCCACCCCATGTACGTGTTCAAACCCACCCATGTACGTGTTCAAACCCACCCATGTATGTGTTCAAACCCACCCATGTACGTGTTCAAACCCACCCATGTACGTGTTCAAACCCACCCATGTACGTGTTCAAACCCACCCATGTATGTGTTCAAAGCCACTATTACACATGAGGGTATGGGCCACCCAGCACCTAGACGCTATAGGAGCTAAGAGGCCAGTCTCAAACCACGCAGTGAAACACCCTCTCTGTCGACCCCAGGAAGAGAGAGTAGTGGGCAGGAAAAGGGAGATAAGGATGAGGTGTGAAGGGACAGAGAGAGGGAGGATAGGGATCAAGGAATGGGTGGAACAGGAGGGAACTACCAACAGGATAGGTAGGAGAACTCACAGCCACCCACCTCACTGGCGGTTATCTTGAGGTTATCTTGAGATGATTTCGGGGCTTTAGTGTCCCCGCGGCCCGGTCCTCGACCAGGCCTCCACCCCCAGGAAGCAGCCCGTGACAGCTGACTAACACCCAGGTACCTATTTTACTGCTAGGTAACAGGGGCATTCAGGGTGAAAGAAACTTTGTCCATTTGTTTCTGCCTCGTGCGGGAATCGAACCCGCGCCACAGAATTACGATTCCTGCGCGCTATCCACCAGGCTACCAGGCCCCTTCGGAGGTACGAAGCTCCAGCCAGAAAATGGTTTAAACTCATTTACAGGGCGCGGTCAGGGGTGGGCCAGGGGTGGGCCAGGGGTGGGCCAGGGGTGGGCCAGGGGTGGGCCAGGGGGGTGGGCCAGGGGTGGGCCAGGGGTGGGCCAGGGGTGGGCCAGGGGTGTGGGCCAGGGGTGGGTCAGGGGTGGGCCAGGGGTGGGCCAGGGGTGGGCCAGGGGTGAGCCAGGGGGTGGGCCAGGGTGGGCCAAGGGAAGGGGGGGGGAGGACCGTTTCAGGACATCACACACCACCAATTAGGACAAAAATGAAAACATGTATAATGCTTTGATTTAAGATTGACAATTAGCCCCGAAGGGCGAGTTTATTAGGCAGCGTCACTCATCCCGTGAGTGACCATTCTACCGCAGCGTTACTCATCCTGTGAGTGACCATTTTACCGCAGCGTCACTCATCCTGTGAGTGACCATTCTACCGCAGCGTCACTCATCCTGTGAGTGAGCATCCCACGGTAGCGTCACTCATCCTGCGAGTGAACATTTCACAGCAGAGTCACTCTCAAGACTGAAAGTACACTGATACACTGGGACACAAGGTACTCTACACAGTACACTGATACACAAGGTACTCTACACAGTACACTGATACACCGGGACACAAGGTACTCTACACAGTACACTGATACACCGGGACACAAGGTACTCTACACAGTACACTGATACACTGGGACGCAAGGTACTCTACACAGAGTACACCTTGCATGTGTAGAGTATGTGTGTACTCTACACATGCAAGGTAGAGTACACTGTGTAGAGTACAGTGTACTCTACACAGAGTACACTGATATACACATACACTGTAGATACATACACCAACCCCGCTCTGCTTTCTTTTAAATCCACTTATTGTTCACTTTGAGTTTCCATGTTTAGGGGAAAAAAATGTGGATTGGATTCTAATCATGAGTTCAAATCTCTCAAGATTACGAATGGGTTCAAGTATTCCGAGTTCCCAGCTTGGGTTCGAGTCTCCGCCTTGGGTTTGTGGTTTGGGGGTCAAGTCTTTGAGTCTTTGACGGTGTTTAGGGTCTGTGACGGTCAAGTCTTGGGTCTTCAAGCCTTTGCGCCTCGGCGTTCAATCCCCCGACCGTCCAAAAGTGATTGGGCACCATTCCTTTTCCCCTGTTCCTTAACCTCATATCCCTTTCCTTTAAAATTCCTTTCCCAGTGCCAAATAGTCGTAATCACTTAGCGCTTTCTCCTGACAAAACCTTAACAACTCCTCGACTATCCTGTATTGACCAAATGAACTGATTGATAAATGACCAATCAGGGACCATTAGACCATACTGAACGATTACACTGACGTGGAATCACTGTTTAATTACCTCTCAAACAATGGCGTGTGCTCTCTCATGAGTGTGATGAGCAGGCATGAGCAGTACGGTGAGCACAGTATAGCACAGTTCACTGTGCTAATTGGCGATAAAGGTGTAGTGAACAAGCACTGGCAGTATATTACACTCGACTCTCTTACCTCAGGTGTGAATGAGTTTATGATCCAGCATCAGTATGTACGCCTAATTAGCGCTCATACTCAAGTTCTGAGAGACGCAGTCCAAGCTGTTGTACGTGAGTGGTGATGGACTGTTCCAGTGTGTACGTCAGTCAGTGTAGAGTACCTTGCGTCTCAGTGTGTACGTCAGTCAGTGTAGAGTACCTTGTGTCCTGGTGTATACTGTGTAGAGTACCTTGTGTCCCGGTGTATACTGTGTAGAGTACCTTGTGTCCCGGTGTATCAGTGTATACTGTGTAGAGTACCTTGTGTCTCGGTGTATTAGTGTACTGTGTAGAGTACCTTGTGTCCTGGTGTATACTGTGTAGAGTACCTTGTGTCCCAGTGTATCAGTGTAGAGTACCTTGTGTCCCAGTGTATCAGTGTACTGTGTAGAGTACCTTGTGTCCCAGTGTATCAGTGTACTGTGTAGAGTACCTTGTGTCCCAGTGTATCAGTGTACTGTGTAGAGTACCTTGTGTCCCGGTGTATCAGTGTAGAGTACCTTGTGTCCCAGTGTATCAGTGTACTGTGTAGAGTACCTTGTGTCCCGGTGTATCAGTGTACTGTGTAGAGTACCTTGTGTATCAGTGTATCAGTGTACTGTGTAGAGTACCTTGTGTTCCAGTGTATCAGTGTACTGTGTAGAGTACCTTGTGTCCCAGTGTATCAGTGTAGAGTACCTTGTGTCCCAGTGTATCAGTGTATACTGTGTAGAGTACCTTGTGTCCCAGTGTATCAGTGTACTGTGTAGAGTACCTTGTGTCCCAGTGTATCAGTGTACTGTGTAGAGTACCTTGTGTCCCAGTGTATCAGTGTATACTGTGTAGAGTACCTTGTGTCCCGGTGTATCAGTATACTGTGTAGAGTACCTTGTGTCCCAGTGTATCAGTGTACTGTGTAGAGTACCTTGTGTCCCAGTGTATCAGTGTACTGTGTAGAGTACCTTGTGTCCCAGTGTATCAGTGTACTGTGTAGAGTACCTTGTGTCCCAGTGTATCAGTGTACTGTGTAGAGTACCTTGTGTCCCAGTGTATCAGTATACTGTGTAGAGTACCTTGTGTCCCAGTGTATCAGTGTACTGTGTAGAGTACCTTGTGTCCCAGTGTATCAGTGTACTGTGTAGAGTACCTTGTGTCCCGGTGTATCAGTGTACTGTGTAGAGTACCTTGTGTATCAGTGTATCAGTATACTGTGTAGAGTACCTTGTGTCTCAGTGTATCAGTGTACTCTGTGTAGAGTACCTTGTGTCCCAGTGTATCAGTGTAGAGTACCTTGTGTATCAGTGTATCAGTGTACTGTGTAGAGTACCTTGTGTCTCAGTGTATCAGTGTACTGTGTAGAGTACCTTGTGTCCTGGTATCAGTGTAGAGTACCTTGCGTCTCAGTGTGTACGTCAGTCAGTGTGGAGTACCTTGCGTCCCAATGAATGCATCAGTGGACTCCTTATCTCTAGAGATTACAATTCAAGATTAACTCCCAATTCACATTTTTTCCAAGAGCTGGAGACTGAGAATGGTTAGTAAGTCATGACTCAATAGTCACTTCCTTCATGTATCATACAACCCTGACCTCTGACCTCTGACCTTTGACCTTTGACCTCTGACCTTTGACCTTCTGAAGTCATCAACGACAATGGTTCTTGTTTGACCTGAGAGATTTATCTATACAAACTCTATTACACAACGGGCCATTAATATACTAATCACCCTCTCTTAGCTAAGGTTTGAGGTGATTTGAGATACAGAGTAGTGAATTTTTTTTTACTTCAAACTACGGTAAAGAGAATATTCCACCTGTGAATGATCGGTGCCCGTTACTTAGAAGGTATGTCAAGGTACTTAACAGTTGTCTACGTTAATATGATGCTCATTTATTTGCAAATTGATGGCTGTAGTGTAGTATGAAAGCGTTGTTTAAAACACAGGGGCGGGGGGGGGGGAGGGGGGTAGAAATAGCCTAAGCTACTCTATCCCTTTGAGATGTATTTATTGCTTATCTCAATAAACATACTTGAACTTGAACTAACGCGAGCGCATAAATTATAATTTGGGTGTCAGTTTAGTCACGATTCTTGTTAAAACTGTTGTATATGGCGGACGTAAATGAATTCTTGTTATAATATCCTCAGTTATAATTAATATAGCCACAACTTGAACACGTGACAAAGCAACACCTGCGACTCACTCCACAACATATGTAATCGCAACAGATATCGTATAAAAATGTTGACGAACAGGGGCCAGATTCACGAAAGCACTTACGCAAGCACTTACGAGCCTGTACATCTTTTCTCAATCTTTGACGGGTTTTGTTACATTTATTAAACAGTTTACAAGCATGAAAACTTGCCAATCAACTGTTGTTATTGTTATAAACAGCCTCCTGGTGCTTCCGAGCTCATTAACTGTTTAATAATTGGAAACACAGCCGCCAAAGATTGAGAAAAGATGTACAGGTTCGTAAGTGCTTGCGTAAGTGGTTTCGTAAATCTGGCCCCGGGTCTCCATTTTGAACAATCCAACAGCGACCGGATTTAAGAGTTGTAAAACGCAACAAGGAAAGAAAGGGAGTCACGCCTTCGCGCACCTCTCATTGGCAGTTTTTGGCATTAATAACGATATTGCAAGTGAGATAATGCAACAGGTGACCTGGAGCTGCCGCTGAGGTGGTCCGAGGTGAGTTAGAGGGTGCTGAAGGCGGCCCAAAGGACGCTACAAGGGTCATCAAACACCTCGAAGATGTCGCAGATTTGGCGCCAAATAGTGACGCGTCACCCATGTAAACACAACATCGCCTGCGTCCGTTTCCTTCGCCGCTGACTTGAGCTTCGTATCGTGTCTCCATCATTCTTAAATTAATGTTTTTTTTTTCAGTTTATTTAACGGAAATTCTTAAACTCAAACAAAATAAGTTAATTGTTTTAGGAATGAGATATTATGGCATTGTGATTCCTTTAGTCTCAAACTTAAGAGAAAAAACTACGAACGAACGCAACGGATCGAATGGCGATATTTATGTCTAGCGGTGACTGGACAATCACTCACACCTGTAGGCGTTACCAACCACTGACGTTATCAACCAACGACGTCCTAATAGAACGTCGCATTTTGACGTACACTCCACCTAAGAGCAAAAATCGTCGTATTAAAAAAAAATGGCAGCGGCTCGCGAAATTGACATACTAGCCCGTTTTCTGTTTTAGGTCCTCTGGTAAGTTAACTTGACGCTGGGAGGCCTCAGGAGAAATATAGAGTTAGTTATGTAACTCTCCTGATGTTTGGTAGACTCTATAGAGGAGATAGAGTCGGTTGCTGGGTTTCTGAGGTACATACGGTCACCCTTTCACTTACTGGCCCAACTCACAAGTGATTACCCTGACTGAGCGATGCGGATATTATTCACAGTGCCAATACAGTACAATGCAATAGAATACAATAAATACAATACAATACAGGGCAATACAATTAATTCATTACAATAGAATGCAAGAGACTACAGTACGATACCATGACATAACATTGCAGAATACTCTTCAATGCAACACTTCAAAATACCATACACATCATAATATAGCCCTAACTGTATACTATTCCAATATATCACAATATTACGCAATACAATATTGCCAAAATGTCTTACAACACAATTTAAACATTTTACACAAAGGAATATCACGCAATACACCGTAATATTGTGTTGAAGATATTGATCGGTGATTAATGTAGTTATTGCACTACAGTTTGAAGTATCTAGGGGGCCTCGTAGCCTGGTGGATAGCGCGCAGGACTCGTAATTCTGTGGCGCGGGTTCGATTCCCGCACGAGGCAGAAACAAATGGGCAAAGTTTCTTTCACCCTGAATGCCCCTGTTACCTAGCAGTAAAATAGGTACCTGGGTGTTAGTCAGCTGTCACGGGCTGCTTCCTGGGGGTGGAGGCCTGGTCAAGGACCGGGCCGCGGGGACACTAAAGCCCCCAAATCAACTCAAGATAACCTCAAGATAGATCTAAAGGTGCAGGCGATGAGTCACAATAACGTGGCTAAAGTATGTTGACCAGACCACACACTAGAAGGTGAAGGGACGACGACGTTTCGGTCCGTCCTGGACCATTCTCAAGTCCATTGTGAGAATGTGTTCTCAATCGACCACAATGGACTTGAGAATGGTCCAGGACGGACCGAAACGTCGTCGTCTTCCCTTCACCTTCTAGTGTGTGGTCTGGTCAACATATCTACAGGTACCTATGCGAAGGCCAACCTTAGGCAAGAAGCCTTGTGTCTCTTTATGCGAGACTCATAGATATCTGGATATAAATAAACTATTGGATATCTCAGACTTCTGAGATATCCTGCAGTTTAACGATGCTGTTAGAGTTGCAGTCTCTGTGGCACAGTGGTAAGACACTTGCTCCTGCGCTTCGCGAGCGATTTGGCAGGGGTTCGTATCCTGGTCTGGGAGGATTGACTGGGCGCAAATCCTTAGCTGTACGCCTCTGTTCACCCAGCGGTGAATGGGTATCTGGTTGTTAAACGATTTGGCGAGTCGTATTCCAGGGAGAATTATTAGGATTAAAGACCTGCTCGAAACTTCTTGGAGTATGGCAATGAACTCGAACCTGCGTCTTTGATCAGCGGTACGCACACATAACCCCGCTGAACCAGGATATGCTTAAAATACCCCCGAATGCTGGCCTAACTTGCACGGTGCTTGGAGGCAGCTATAGCAGCTACCCAATCCATGTTTTTCCCGCCCTCTCGAGCAGGACGCGGGTTCAATCCCACCGTCCTGCTCCCAAAGATGTCATGATGGATACATCACGCTGTTGGGATTTTCATTTCGCATGTGTCTTAAGGAAGGGCTTCAGGGCTTGGCTTTTTACAGGAGCCAATCAAAACTGACCATTCCACGTGAAGTGTGTTTTGATTGGTGGATATGACACCCGTGACTAGGCCCCAGTACACACTGTATTCACCTAGTTGTATTCACCTAGTTGCATTCACCTAGTTGTATTCACCTAGTTGCATTCACCTAGTTGTATTCACCTAGTTGTATTCACCTAGTTGCATTCACCTTGTTGTATTCACCTTGTTGTATTCACCTAGTTGTATTCACCCAGTTGTATTCACCTAGTTGTATACACCTAGTTGTATTCACCCTGTTGTATTCACCTAGTTGTATTCACCTAGTTGTATTCACCTTGTTGTATTCACCTAGTTGTATTCACCTAGTTGCTTGTTGTTCACCTAGTTGTATTCACCTAGTTGTATTCACCATTCACCTAGTTGTATTCACCTAGTTGTATTCACCTAGTTGTATTCACCTAGTTGTATTCACCTAGTTGCATTCACCTAGTTGTATTCACCTAGTTGCATTCACCTAGTTGTATTCACCTTGTTGTATTCACCTAGTTGTATTCACCTAGTTGTATTCACCTAGTTGTATTCACCTAGTTGTATTCACCTAGTTGCATTCACCTAGTTGCATTCACCTAGTTGTATTCACCTAGTTGCATTCACCTAGTTGTATTCACCTTGTTGTATTCACCTAGTTGTATCCACCTAGTTGTATCTACCTAGTTGCATTCACCTAGTTGTATTCACCTAGTTGCATTCACCTAGTTGTATTCACCTTGTTGTATTCACCTAGTTGTATTCACCTAGTTGTATTCACCTAGTTGTATTCACCTAGTTGTATTCACCTAGTTGTATTCACCTGGTTGTATTCACCTAGTTGTATCCACCTGGTTGTATTCACCTAGTTGTATTCACCTAGTTGTATTCACCTGGTTGTATTCACCTAGTTGCATTCACCTAGTTGTATTCACCTGGTTGTATTCACCTAGTTGTATTCACCTAGTTGTATTCACCTAGTTGTATTCACCTAGTTGTATTCACCTAGTTGTATTCACCTGGTTGTATTCACCTAGTTGTATTCACCTAGTTGTATTCACCTAGTTGTATTCACCTGGTTGTATTCACCTAGTTGTATTCACCTAGTTGTATCCACCTAGTTGTATTCACCTAGTTGTATTCACCTAGTTGTATTCACCTAGTTGTATTCACCTAGTTGTATTCTCCTAGTTGTATTCACCTAGTTGTATTCACCTAGTTGTATTCTCCTAGTTGTATTCACCTAGTTGTATTCACCTAGTTGTATTCACCTGGTTGTATTCACCTAGTTGTATTCACCTAGTTGTATTCACCTAGTTGTATTCACCTTGTTGTATTCACCTAGTTGTATCCACCTAGTTGTATCTACCTAGTTGCATTCACCTAGTTGTATTCACCTAGTTGCATTCACCTAGTTGTATTCACCTTGTTGTATTCACCTAGTTGTATTCACCTAGTTGTATTCACCTAGTTGTATTCACCTAGTTGTATTCACCTAGTTGTATTCACCTGGTTGTATTCACCTAGTTGTATCCACCTGGTTGTATTCACCTAGTTGTATTCACCTAGTTGTATTCACCTGGTTGTATTCACCTAGTTGCATTCACCTAGTTGTATTCACCTGGTTGTATTCACCTAGTTGTATTCACCTAGTTGTATTCACCTAGTTGTATTCACCTAGTTGTATTCACCTAGTTGTATTCACCTAGTTGTATTCACCTGGTTGTATTCACCTAGTTGTATTCACCTAGTTGTATTCACCTAGTTGTATTCACCTGGTTGTATTCACCTAGTTGTATTCACCTAGTTGTATTCACCTAGTTGTATTCACCTAGTTGTATTCACCTAGTTGTATTCACCTAGTTGTATTCACCTAGTTGTATTCACCTAGTTGTATCCACCTAGTTGTATTCACCTAGTTGTATTCACCTAGTTGTATTCACCTAGTTGTATTCTCCTAGTTGTATTCACCTAGTTGTATTCACCTAGTTGTATTCACCTAGTTGTATTCACCTAGTTGTATTCACCTAGTTGTATTCACCTAGTTGTATTCTCCTAGTTGTATTCACCTAGTTGTATTCACCTAGTTGTATTCACCTAGCTGTGTTTGCGGGGGTTGAGCTCTGATCTTTCGGCCCGCCTCTCAACTGTCAATCAATCAACATCTGTCAAGCACGCTTGACAGATGATCTACACACCCGCCCCCTAGTGTATACCCCACACCTGCCCCTAGTGTATACCCCACACCCGCCCCCTAGTGTATACCCCACACCCGTCCCCTAGTGTATACCCCACACCCGCCCCTAGTTTATACCCCACACCCGCCCCAAAGTGTATACCCCACACCCGCCCCCTAGTCTATACCCCACACCCGCCCCCCTAGTGTATACCCACACCCGCCCCCTAGTGTATACCCACACCCGCCCCTAGTGTATACCCCACACCCGCCCCTTAGTGTATACCCCACACCCGCCCCCTAGTGTATACCCCACACCCGCCCCTTAGTGTATACCCCACACCTGCCCCCAAGTGTATACCCCACACCCGCCCCCTAGTGTATACCCCACACCCGCCCCTTAGTGTATACCCCACACCCGCCCCCAAGTGTATACCCCACACCCGCCCCCTAGTGTATACCCCACACCCGCCCTCTAGTGTATACCCCACACCCGCCCCCTAGTGTATACCCCACACCCGCCCCTAGTGTATACCCCACACCCGCCCCCTAGTGTATACCCCACACCTGCCCCATAGTGTATACCCCACACCCGCCCCCTAGTGTATACCCACACCCGCCCCTAGTGTATACCCCACACCCGCCCCCTAGTGTATACCCACACCCGCCCCCTAGTGTATACCCCACACCCGCCCCTAGTGTATACCCCACAGCCGCCCCCTAGTGTATACCCCACACCCGCCCCTAGTGTATACCCCACACCCGCCCTCTAGTGTATACCCCACACCTGCCCCCTAGTGTATACCCCACACCCGCCCTCTAGTGTATACCCCACACCCGCCCTCTAGTGTATACCCACACCCGCCCCCTAGTGTATACCCCACACCCGCCCCCTAGTGTATACCCACACCCGCCCTCTAGTGTATACCCACACCCGCCCCCTAGTGTATACCCCACACCCCCCCCCCAGTGTATACCCCACACCCGCCCTCTAGTTTATACCCCACACCCGCCCCCTAGTGTATACCCCACACCCGTCCCCTAGTGTATACCCCACACCCGCCCCCTAGTGTACACCCCACACCCGCCCCCTAGTGTATACCCCACACCCGCCCCCTAGTGTATACCCACACCCGCCCTCTAGTGTATACCCCACACCCGCCCCCTAGTGTATACCCCACACCCGCCCCCTAGTGTATACCCCACACCCGCCCCCTAGTGTATACCCACACCCGCCCCCTAGTGTATACCCCACACCCGCCCCCTAGTATATACCCCACTCCCGCCCCCTAGTGTATACCCACACCCGCCCCCCTAGTGTATACCCCACACCCGCCCCTAGTGTACACCCACACCCGCCCCCTAGTGTATACCCCACACCCGCCCCTAGTGTACACCCACACCCGCCCCCTAGTGTATACCCCACACCCGCCCCCTAGTGTATACCCCACACCCGCCCCCTAGTGTATACCCCACACCCGCCCTCTAGTGTATACCCCACACCCTTCCCCTAGTGTATACCCCACATCCGCCCCCTAGTGTATACCCCACACCCTTCCCCTAGTGTATGCCCACACCCGCCCCCTAGTGTATACCCCACACCCGCCCCTAGTGTATACCCCACACCCTTCCCCTTGTGTATTCCCACACCCGCCCCCTAGTGTATACCCACACCCGCCCCCAGTGTACACCCCACACCCGCCCCCTAGTGTACACCCCACACCCGCCCCCTAGTGTACACCCACACCCGCCCCCTAGTGTATACCCCACACCCGCCCCTAGTGTACACCCCACACCCGCCCCTAGTGTATACCCCACACCCGCCCCCTAGTGTACACCCCACACCCGCCCCCTAGTATATACTGATAGGAGCAACAACAGAATCAGCATCATTAACAGGGAGATATGGGTAAGGGGGGGGAGGGGGTGAGGTAACAGGTGAGGTAACAGGTGAGGTAACAGGTGAGGTAACAAGTGAGGTAACAGGTGAGGTAAGGGGGGAGTAAGGTAACAGGTGAGGTAACAGGTGAGGTAAGGCAAGGAGGGGGGGGGGGTGATTTAACAGGTGAGGTAACAGGTGAGGTAACAGGTGAGGTAACAGGTGAGGTAACAGGTGAGGTAAGGCAAAGGGGGGGGGGGGGTGAGGTAACAGGTGAGGTAACAGGTGAGGTAACAGGTGAGGTAAGGCAAGGAGGGGGGGGGGGTGATTTAACAGGTGAGGTAACAGGTGAGGTAACAGGTGAGGTAACAGGTGAGGTAACAGGTGAGGTAAGGCAAAGGGGGGGGGGGTGAGGTAACAGGTGAGGTAAGGCTAGGGGGGGGGTGAGGGAAGTGAGAGAAGGGTAGGGACCAGATGCCACAACCTTGCTACCACAGGATTCCCGACATACCACTACCACAGTTCCCAGGCATCGTGGTCACCTGGATTCACCTAACTGTTGCTGCTCCTAGCTGCTGCTGCTCCTAGCTGCTCCTTCTCCTAGCTGCTCCTCCTCCTAGCTGCTCCACCTCCTAGCTGCTGCTCCTAGCTCTTCCTCCTAGCTGCTACTGCTAGCTGCTCCTAGCTGCTGATCCTAGCTGCTGCTGCTCCTAGCTGCTGCTGCTCCTAGCTCTTCCTCCTAGCTGCTACTGCTAGCTGCTCCTAGCTGCTGATCCTAGCTGCTGCTCCTAGCTGCTGCTGCTCCTAGCTGCTCCTTCTCCTAGTTGCTGCTCCTAGCTCCTGCTCCCAGCTCCTGCTCGTAGCTGCTGCTTCTCCTAGCTGCTGCTCCTAGCTGCTCCTTCTCCTAGCTGCTCCTCCTCCTAGCTGCTGCTTCTCCTAGCTGCACCTCCTCCTAGCTGCCGCCGTCTCCTTACTAATCTCAGCATCTCTCATCTCACACCCATCAGTGTTGGAGATGAACCCCATCATCCTTAGCAAAGCTCATGTGCTCAGACATTCTGATTGTCTTCTGGTCGTTTGAGGCTGTGTGTGAACAAGCAGATTGTTGTCGTAATCAGAAGGTTGAGAGGCGTGTCAGGCTCCATATAAGACAACCTCTGAAGATGACCAACAGGTGATGAATGTGTAGAAGATGGAGTCTCAGGTTAATGACTAGTTACGACATTGACAGGTTATAATGGTCTAAGGGGTTGTTAAGGGGCTGGAAGTGGTTCAGGGAGCCCTTAGGGCCAGATTCACGAAAGCACTTACGCAAACACTTACGAACCTATCCATCTTTTCTCAATCTTTGGCGGCTTAAAATGGTCTAAGGGGTTGTTAAGGGGCTGAGAGTGGTTCAAGGAGGCCTTAGGGCCAGATTCACGAAGCAGTTACACAAGCACTTACGAACCTATCCATCTTTTCTCAATCTTTGGCGGCTTAAAATGGTCTAAGGGGTTGTTAATGGGCTGGAAGTGGTTCAGGGAGGCCTTAGGGCCAGATTCACGAAGCAGTTACGCAAACACTTACGAACCTGTCCATCTTTTCTCAATCTTTGGCGGCTTTGTTTACAATTATTAAACAGTTAATGAGCTGGGAAGCACCAGGAGGCTGTTTATAACAATAACAACAGTTGATTGGCAAGTTTTCATGCTTGTAAACTGTTTAATAAATGTAACCAAAGCCGTCAAAGATTGAGGAAAGATGTGTACACGTTCGTAAGTGCTTGCGTAACTGCTTCGTGAATCTGACCCCTTGGCTGCAGGATTGAGTATTTAGCTCTTGGGTCCTGACTTTCTGGCTGCCTGGTGTCTCAAGCAATGACTCACCGTCTACATAACTTACGTAATGGTTCTTAAATACCGAACCATCGTGCTAGACGACTCAACTGCCCAATTTGAGGTGACTGAGCGATTGACTAATTGATAATTGTTCAGATACTGTGATGATGAGTTCCATCGCTTCGAATAGAACCAACATCAGTCTGTGAACCAACATAGAACATAGAACCAACATCAGTCTATGAACCAACATAGAACCAACATCAGTCTATGAACCAACATAGAACCAACATCAGTCTATGAACCAACATAGAACCAACATCAGTCTATGAACCAACATAGAACATAGAACCAACATCAGTCTATGAACCAACATAGAACATAGGACCAACATCAGACTATGAACCATCATAGAACATAGAACCAACATCAGTCTATGAACCAACATAGAACATAGAACCAACATCAGTCTATGAACCAACATAGAACATAGAACCAACATCAGTCTGTGAACCAACATAGAACATAGAACCAACATCAGTCTATGAACCAACATAGAACCAACATCAGTCTATGAACCAACATAGAACATAGAACCAACATCAGACTATGCGTTAGGCTTACCAGGGCCGACTCTCCAAACAATAAGAGTAGAGACGGAGAGTCAACAGGTAGAGGACTGGACGTTGTGACCCATTAACTCCACAGAACTCTACTTAGTCTATCTTCTATCCTTTATTCTGAAGACTGCATAAACCACCTACGTCAGCCTGTAGGTTCGCTGCAATTCCGTCGTCTTAAGTCTTCTTAGAGAGTATTCTACGACGTATTCATGACAGCCAGGCTGAATACCTACCCTTACCTTGAGGTTACCTTGCGGTGCTTCCGGGGCTTAGCGTCCCCGCGGCCCAGTCGTCGACCAGGGCTCCTATCCTCTATCCTACTGTATTCTAGAATACAGTAGGATAGAGGGTAGGGTAGTTTATAACTAGAATACTGTATTCTAGAATACAGTAGAATGGTCCGAACGTCTAAAAGATCCGCTGAGAAGCAGGCGAGAGTAACCGAGAAATCTTTGGAAATAGGTTCAAGAGCACCTAAGTGAAGGGAAACAGAGAGTGAATGTAAAATAAATCAGACAGACATAGTCTAGCAAGCACAGTATATCACGGATATATTACACCATTAATATAGTCGGTGCTTTACGCCACAGATCTCACTATATCCTCGCTGCGAGGATATATTACACCATTAATATAGTCGGTGCTTTACGCCACAGATCTCACTATATCCTCGCTGCGAGGATATATTACACCATTAATATAGTCGGTGCTTTACGCCACAGATCTCACTATATCCTCGCTGCGAGGATATATTACACCATTAATATAGTTGGTGCTTTACGCCACAGATCTCACTATATCCTCGCTGCGAGGATATATTACACCATTAATATAGTCGGTGCTTTACGCCACAGATCTCACTATATCCTCGCTGCGAGGATATATTACACCATTAATATAGTCGGTGCTTTACGCCACAGATCTCACTATATCCTCGCTGCGAGGATATATTACACCATTAATATAGTCGGTGCTTTACGCCACAGATCTCACTATATCCTCGCTGCGAGGATATATTACACCATTAATATAGTCGGTGCTTTACGCCACAGATCTCACTATATCCTCGCTGCGAGGATATATTACACCATTAATATAGTTGGTGCTTTACGCCACAGATCTCACTATATCCTCGATGCGAGGATATATTACACCATTAATATAGTCGGTGCTTTACGCCACAGATCTCACTATATCCTCGCTGCGAGGATATATTACACCATTAATATAGTTGGTGCTTTACGCCACAGATCTCACTATATCCTCGCTGCGAGGATATATTACACCATTAATATAGTCGGTGCTTTACGCCACAGATCTCACTATATCCTCGCTGCGAGGATATATTACACCATTAATATAGTTGGTGCTTTACGCCACAGATCTCACTATATCCTCGATGCGAGGATATATTACCCCATTAATATAGTCGGTGCTTTACGCCACAGATCTCACTATATCCTCGCTGCGAGGATATATTACACCATTAATATAGTTGGTGCTTTACGCCACAGATCTCACTATATCCTCGATGCGAGGATATATTACACCATTAATATAGTCGGTGCTTTACGCCACAGATCTCACTATATCCTCGCTGCGAGGATATATTACACCATTAATATAGTTGGTGCTTTACGCCACAGATCTCACTATATCCTCGATGCGAGGATATATTACACCATTAATATAGTCGGTGCTTTACGCCACAGATCTCACTATATCCTCGCTGCGAGGATATATTACACCATTAATATAGTTGGTGCTTTACGCCACAGATCTCACTATATCCTCGCTGTGTCATGAACATGTTTGGTGAGAATGGAAAGTCAATGAGAAGTGTTGATTGAGATGAAAGGTGATGGAGATGAGCCTTGAGAAGTGATGAGAGGTGACAGCATCACACCCTCTCACAGTGGACACAGTAAGCGGAGGATGCATTATCCAGGCTGACACAGTAACCGGAAGTCACATTATCCACCCGGACACAGTAACCGGAGGTCACATTGTCCACCCGGACACAGTAACCGGAGGCCACATTATCCACCCGGACACAGTTACCGGAGGTCACATTATCCACCCGGACACAGTAACCGGAGGTCACATTATCCACCCGGACACAGTAACCGGAGGCCACATTATCCACCCGGACACAGTAACCGGAGGTCACATTATCCACCCGGACACAGTAACCGGAGGCCACATTATCCACCCGGACACAGTAACCGGAGGTCACATTATCCACCCGGACACAGTAACCGGAGGTCACATTGTCCACCCGGACAC
The DNA here is from genome assembly GCF_020424385.1 of Procambarus clarkii. Lineage (NCBI taxonomy): Eukaryota > Metazoa > Arthropoda > Malacostraca > Decapoda > Cambaridae > Procambarus > Procambarus clarkii. The sequence goes on from NW_025551997.1 coordinate 34,285, forward strand.
AGTAACCGGAGGCCACATTATCCACCCGGACACAGTTACCGGAGGTCACATTATCCACCCGGACACAGTAACCGCAGGCCACATTATCCACCCGGACACAGTAACCGGAGGCCACATTATCCACCCGGACACAGTAACCGGAGGTCACATTATCCACCCGGACACAGTAACCGGAGGTTACATTGTCCACCCGGACACAGTAACCGGAGGTCACATTATCCACCCGGACACAGTTACCGGAGGTCACATTATCCACCCGGACACAGTAACCGGAGGACACATTATCCACCCGGACACAGTAACCGGAGGTCACATTATCCACCCGGACACAGTAACCGGAGGTCACATTATCCACCCGGACACAGTAACCGGAGGTCACATATCCACCCGGACACAGTAACCGGAGGTCACATTATCCACCCGGACACAGTAACCGGAGGTCACATTATCCACCCGGACACAGTAACCGGAGGTCACATTATCCACCCGGACACAGTAACCGGAGGTCACATTATCCACCCGGACACAGTAACCGGAGGTCACATTATCCACCCGGACACAGTAACCGGAGGTCACATTATCCACCCGGACACAGTAACCGGAGGTCACATTATCCACCCGGACACAGTAACCGGAGGTCACATTATCCACCCGGACACAGTAACCGGAGGTCACATTATCCACCCGGACACAGTAACCGGAGGCCACATTATCCACCCGGACACAGTAACCGGAGGTCACATTATCCAGGCGGACCCAGAAAAAAGACAGTTTTCAAGGGTCATCTTTTTTCTTGGTTCGTTTCACTCACGATGAACAATAGAGCTGTTGTGTTGAGCCTGAACATTCCCTCCCAGCTCTCTCCCTCTCTCCTCTCTCCCTCTCTCTTGCCTATCTCCTTCCTTCTGTCTATTTTCCCTCTCTCTCTCCACCTTTCTTTCCGTTCCCTTTTCTTCTGTCTATTTCCCTTCCTCGTCTGTCTGCAGTGTAAAGAAATTCATTTGTGATATTTCCTGTTTCTTTAATATATCCTTGTCTGTGTTTGATCATCTTCACCTCTCTACACACACCTGCACACACACACATGATCTCACACATGTGAACTCACACACCTGATGTCACATGTGTGAAGTTAAGCAAGAGGGGACATATTAGGGTCCAACCTGGACCCTTATATTACGTGGTGCTAAGGAAGTGTTACAGTCAAGGGGATGAGATGACGGTACGTGAGGTCCGTAGGTCTCTCTGTCTCTCTCTCTGTCTCTCTCTCTCTCTCTCTCTCTCTCTCTCTCTCTCTCTCTCTCTCTCTCTCTCTCTCTCTCTCTCTCTCTCTCTCTCTCTCTCTCTCTCTCTCTCTCTCTCTCTCTCTCTCTCTCTCTCTCTCTCTCTCTCTCTTCTCTCTCTCTCTCTCTCTCTCTCTCTCTCTCTCTCTCTCTCTCTCTCTCTCTCTCTCTCTCTCTCTCTCTCTCTCTCTCTCTCTCTCTCTCTCTCTCTCTCTCTCTCTCTCTCTGTCTCTCTATCTCTGTCTCTCTGTCTCTCTATCTCTCTCCCTGTCTCTCTCTCTATCTCTCTCTCTGTCTCTCTATCTCTGTCTGTCTCTCTGTCTCTCTATCTCTATCTCTGTCTGTCTGTCTGTCTGTCTCTCTCTCTCTCTCTCTCTCTCTCTCTCTCTCTCTCTCTCTCTCTCTCTCTCTCTCTCTCTCTCTCTCTCTCTCTCTCTCTCTCTCTCTCTCTCTCTCTCTCTCTCTCTTTCTCTTAAATATAGACAGAAAAACCCTAGCACTTGAGTCATATAAAAACTCCTTCAGTAATTATTTTTCCTTTGTGTCTCCATCTTTTCATCCCATCATCTTCTATTCACCATCTTCCTCCTTCTCTCCCTCTCCCTCCTGCTGCTTCCCTCCCTCCCTCTCCCAGCTACTGGTCGGGGTGGGAAAGGTATGCCAGGTGCGTCGCGCATCTGAGGAATATGATCGGAATTGCAGGCAGCTTGATATGATAATGATTCTTAGTGATAGAATCTGTGGGGAAACAGAGGGGCCGTATCTCGCCTCATCTGCGACACGAGATTGATGCTGGGGCAGAGAGATGTCGCCCTTGGGTGATGCTGGGGCCTTGAGATGTCGCCCTTGTGGGATGCTGGGCCTTGAGATGTCGCCCTTGGGTGATGCTGGGGCAGAGAGATGTCGCCCTTGGGTGATGCTGGGGAGAGAGATGTCGCCCTTGGGTGATGCTGGGGAGAGAGACCACTTCTTGACACACACACACACTCTCCAGAAGTGCTCTGAAAAATGGCTGCTAGACTTTAACCCAGCCAAGTGCAAGGTTACGAGAATTGGAACAGGAATGCGAAGGTTAGTACAGTAGTATAGAATGAAGGGAAGACAGATTCTCCAAATCTTATGCCAGAAGCCCACATTAGCAGAATAACAAGGGTCCCTGAATATAACGAAGGTGAGACCAATTCTTGAATATGCATCGCCCCTAGCATCTAACCCATTCTTCAAAAAGGGACAAGTAGAAACTAGAAAATGTTCAAAGATATACCACGAGACTCGTACCGGAGTTGAAGGGATTGAGCTATGAGGAAAGACTTTGAGAACTGGACCTTACCACACTGGAAGAATGAAGAGGCAGGAGGAGACATGATAACAACATATAAGATTCTTAAGGAAATTGACAAAGTAGGCAAAGCATCTTTGTTCAAAGGTAGTAACAGCAGAACGAGGGTGTCATATATGGAAACTGCAGAGGCAAATGAGTTATGTTGAGGTTATCTTGAGATGATTTCGGGGCTTTAGTGTCCCCGCGGCCCGGTCCTCGACCAGGCCTCCACCCCCCCCCCAGGAAGCAACCCGTGACAGCTGACTAACACCCAGGTACCTATTTTACTGCTAGGTAACAGGGGCATAGAGTGAAAGAAACTCTGCCCATTGTTTCTCGCCGGCGCCTGGGATCGAACCCAGGACCACAGGATCACAAGTCCAGCGTGCTGTCCGCTCGGCCGACCGGCTCCCTCAGAGAGACATTAGGAAAAACTTTTTAACTGTCAGTAAATGGAATAAGTTACATGTAGAATTGGCTGAAGCACCTGAAAGCCTCATATGTGAGCTCATGCATGTGTAGATACGTAAGCTAACATACATATACGCACATATGTACTAAACTATGTGCCTCTTACATGTACACATTCTTGCAGATAAAGTGGCATGTTGAACACATAACGAAAAGCACTTTAACAAATGTCTCAAGACCAACAAACCCACATTAACATATGACGCTATGAGAAAGTAGTTAGGCAATGTTGTGCGGCTGAACTCGGGCTCCTGTCCATGGAGAACCCTCTACAGCAGTCAAGCCTTGTATACATGTACACCTGTACACATATAAACCTGTATACATGTACACCTGTATACATATAAACCTGTATACATGTACATCTGTACACATATAAACCTGTATACATGTATACCTGTATACATATAAACCTGTATACATGTACACCTGTATACATATAAACCTGTATACATGTACATCTGTACACATATAAACCTGTATACATGTATACCTGTATACATATAAACCTGTATACATGTACACCTGTATACATATAAACCTGTATACATGTACATCTGTACACATATAAACCTGTATACATGTATACCTGTATACATATAAACCTGTATACATGTACACCTGTATACATATAAACCTGTATACATGTGCACCTGTATACATATAAACCTGTATACATGTACATCTGTACACATATAAACCTGTATACATGTGCACCTGTATACATATAAACCTGTATACATGTACACCTGTATACATATAAACTTGTATACATGTACACCTGTATACATATAAACCTGTATACATGTACATCTGTATACATGTACACCTGTATACATATAAACCTGTATACATGTACACCTGTATACACATAAACCTGTATACATGTACACCTGTATACATATAAACCTGTATACATGTACATCTGTATACATATAAACCTGTATACATGTACATCTGTATACATATAAACCTGTATACATGTACATCTGTACACATATAAACCTGTATACATGTACACCTGTATACATATAAACCTGTATACATGTACATCTGTATACATATAAACCTGTATACATGTACACCTGTATACATATAAACCTGTATACATGTACATCTGTATACATATAAACCTGTATACATGTACATCTGTATACATATAAACCTGTATACATGTACATCTGTACATATATAAACCTGTATACATGTACACCTGTATACATATAAACCTGTATACATGTACATCTGTATACATATAAACCTGTATACATGTACACTTGCCCCCACGAAGGATGTAACCTTCAATCTAAGTACATAGGTATGACGTCGACCAAGCTAACGAGGCGTTTGACCTGTCATCTTCAATCCGGTGCCCCTAACAATCACATGAGACAAGCCCAAGACATCACCCTAACAAGAGAAATGCTGAATAAAAACTCTTATATAATAGACAAAACCCAAGATGCAAGAAGATTACAAATTCTTGAAGCCATTCACGTAAAAGTCGAACCCGCCATAAATACTCAAATAACCGAACTACTCACTCTACCCACCTTGAATTTAAAACAACTCCTGTCCCCCCTCCTTACGGGCTATTCATACCCGTGCCACCTCTTGGGTGGCTTAATCTTCATCAATCAATCCTGTCTCCTCACTTGAGAATGAACCATGTAGGTTCGAAACGTTGTGTAACTATGTAATAAGTATTATACATTCTACAGTTAATTTTTATTTTTTTAGTCAACCTCGAAGGTATATAATATTTGGAGAAATCCTCTTCTAGTTAAATCAAGAGGCAAGAGCACTTGTTAGAGAGCTAGAAGCTCTTAACTAGAGCTTATTGCTTTGTCACAGGCTTACAATATTACATTCAAATAGTTTCTGGCTTTTTAACAAAAATTCTCCCCCCTATGTATACCTTTCTGTGTCTATGTACATGTATCTCTCTCTATATATATGTATAGAGATACATGTACTCTATACATGTATCTCTTACCCTTCCCTGGGGGGGAGCCGGTCGGCCGAGCAGACAGCACGCTGGACTTGTGATCCTGTGGTCCTGGGTTCGATCCCAGGCGCCGGCGAGAAACAATGGGCAGAGTTTCTTTCACCCTATGCCCCCCTGTTACCTAGCAGTAAAATAGGTACCTGGGTGTTAGCCAGCTGTCACGGGCTACAGGCTTCCTGGGGGGGTGGAGACCTGATCGAGGACCGGGCCGCGGGGACACTAAAAAGCCCCGAAATCATCTCAAGATAACCTCAAGATAACCAACCTCTATCTACTGTCCTTATCCGTTCATTTCTTCACCTACATATCTCCTTTCATTGTCTGATCTTCCCTTCAATAAATATCTCGTCTTGGCCTCCTCACAGACCCGTAACTCAGCATCAGTGGTCAGTACAGGTGGTCGTGGTGAGCGCCCTGGAGAGAGCTCTCATAAAGGTTAGAGTCACAGGCTTGGAGAATTTTGATAGGACAGTAAATAGTGATCCAGAAAGAGGAGGTGGGGGGCAGTGGTTCTTGCTGGGGGGGTTGAGAGGGTTGATGGAGGAGGAGGTGGTCGTTTTGGGTGGGGTTGGGGGGTGTGGTGGGGGTGTATTTGGGTGGTCATTTTGGCTGGGCCTCTGGTGGGATAGGTTTGTGGTGTGGGTCTAGACCTGTGGTGGAGTGGGTTGAGGGTGTATTGGGTGGGGGGAGTAGAGATGGAGGGGGGCGACGTGGGGTGGATTGAGTTTTCTAGAATAGAAAACTAGAGTTTTCGGAGTAATTTACAAGACTAATGAGTGAAGGAATGGGACCAAAGACTAGCACTCGGGTAAAGCTTCACTCAAGTACATTAAAGCTCTTCATATTTAACTTAATATTTCAATGTGTCTCATTTCCACTCACATGAATGATTAATAGACCCATCAGACCTGTTCATATAATAGGTAGAAGGTAGATTACCCTGGGAGGAGTCAGCCCATGGTAGATTACCCTGGGGGTGAGTCGGGCCATGGTAGATTACCCTGGGAGGAGTCAACCCATGGTAGATTACCCTGGGAGGAGTCAGCCCATGGTAGATTACCCTGGGATGAGTCAGCCCATGGTAGATTACCCTGGGAGGAGTCAGCCCATGGTAGATTACCCTGGGAGGAGTCAACCCATGGTAGATTACCCTGGGAGGAGTCAGCCCATGGTAGATTACCCTGGGAGGAGTCAGCCCATGGTAGATTACCCTGGGAGGAGTCAACCCATGGTAGATTACCCTGGGAGGAGTCAGCCCATGGTAGATTACCCTGGGAGGAGTCAACCCATGGTAGATTACCCTGGGAGGAGTCAACCCATGGTAGATTACCCTGGGAGGAGTCAACCCATGGTACATTACCCTGGGAGGAGTCAGCCCATGGTAGATTACCTTGGGAGGAGTCAGCCCATGGTAGATTACCCTGGGATGAGTCAGCCCATGGTACATTACCCTGGGAAGAGTCAACCCATGGTAGATTACCCTGGGGGTGAGTCGGGCCATGGTAGATTACCCTGGGAGGAGTCAGCCCATGGTAGATTACCCTGGGATGAATCAGCCCATGGTAGATTACTTTAGACTGAGTTGACATGCAGTAAATTCAAATCCCGTATGCCATTTTGATCAACAATGCCTCACTTGACAACTACCTCACTGGATGCATTCTATAAGGCATCATTCCAGCACCTTACTCTCATATAACAAACAAAGTCGCCATAACTGTGGAAAGATGGACAGGTTTCGACAGATCTTAGTCACGCCCAAAACGGGAGTAATACATGTATCAGCGGCCCTCGATCCCGTAGCTGACCTGTAACCTTTCGTCTTGATCCACAGCTTGTCGGGAGGTGGCGTTCCTGTATGCCCTGACCTCAGCTGCGGTGACCCACACCGTGACCCGAGCCTGCACTGAGGGCACCATTGATTCCTGCAACTGTGATTATCGTGCCAAGGGACCGTCAGGTACGTCTTCGAAGTCTTTCTGTAAACACACACATATACACACACATACACACATATAAACACACATACACACACATACACACACATACACACATATACACACACATACACACATATACACACACATACACACATATACACACACATACACACATATACACACACATACACACATATACACACACATACACACATATACACACACATACGAGATTTGTAATAGGTTGCTTTATATGCAATTGGGTTTTATTTTCTGTTTGTTGATGTTGTGATATGTTTAATGGTCAGTTATTGGCTTCTTATTGCAGTATGTTTTATATGGTATATTGCTATTTAGGTTTGTAATGTTGTCTGTCTGTGTCTCTCTCTCTCTCTCTCTCTCTCTCTCTCTCTCTCTCTCTCTCTCTCTCTCTCTCTCTCTCTCTCTCTCTCTCTCTCTCTCTCTCTCTCTCTCTCTCTCTCTCTCTCTCTCTCTCTCTCTCTCTCTCTCTCTCTCTCTCTCTCTCTCTCTCTCTCTCTCTCTCTCTCTCTCTCTCTCTCTCTCTCTCTCTCTCTCTCTCTCTCTCTCTCTCTCTCTCTCTCTCTCTCTCTCTCTCTCTCTCTCTCTCTCTCTCTGTCTCTGTCTCTCTCTCTCTCTCTCTCTCTCTCTCTCTCTCTCTCTCTCTCTCTCTCTCTCTCTCTCTCTCTCTCTCTCTCTCTCTCTCTCTCTCTCTCTCTCTCCAATCCCTTATACCTATGACCAATCACCTATCTCCCTCTCTTGAATGAATCCCCGATCTCTGTTTCAACATACTATTCTCTCTTTGTAGTCCCCTATCTTGCTCTCCAATCCCATATCCTTCTGTCCAATCCCCCTATATCACTCTCTAATCCTCCTTTACCTCCATTCAATCCTCTATCTCGCTCTCCAATTCCCTGTACTTCTGGCAAAGCTGCTTCAGCTAATCGTTATGTCCCTGGCTGTCTGATAACGCTGCCTGCTTGACTCTCCACCGCCCTCTAGGACTCGACTGGGAGTGGGGCGGCTGCTCCGACAACATCGACTTCGGGAACAAGTTCGCAAGACTCTTCGTCGACGCTGGCATGAAGGGTAGGGACCCTCGCTTCCCCATCGACCTACACAACAACGAAGTCGGTAGACTGGTGAGTCCTAGCCTAAGCTACTCTATCCCTTTGAGATGTATTTATTGCTTATCTCGTTAAACATACTTGAGGCCCTATGTGTTCTGTGTGTGTGTGTGTGTACTCCCCTTGAGAGGAGTTCTGCAGGGTTGAGCCTTGTCTTTGAGGGCTATGCCATCTGGATGGACGGTAGAACGTGGCGGTCTAACTTCATGCAGGTCGGCGTTCAATCCCCCGACAGTCCACAAGTGGTTGGGCACCATTCCTTCCCCCCCCCCCCCCCAACGATCGATCTCAAAATTCTTAACTCGTCACTAGCTTGATAATTTAATTCTCCTTTTGGGCGCTTTTCCGCCGTCAAATAGCATGTTCTCCTCAACTTTATCTGCGTAACATGTATGTCGTGATCATATCCCCACAGATCCTTCTCACTAGTGACCAGATTCTCAATTATCTTACTCTTAGTCACGTGCTTGGAATATATAGAAAAATATTGATAGTGAGCTCCATGTGGTGCTCACAGGGGCTGGTGAGCTCTATGTGGGGCTCACAGGGGCTGGTGAGCTCTATGTGGTGCTCACAGGCGGCTGGTGAGCTCTATGTGGTGCTCACAGGGGGCTGGTGAGCTCCATGTGGTGCTCACAGGGGCTGGTGAGCTCTATGCGGTGCTCACAGGGGGCTCGTGAGCTCCATGTGGTGCTCACAGGGGTCTTGTGAGCTCCACGTGGTGCTCACAGGGGGCTGGTGAGCTCCATGTGGTGCTCACAGGGGGCTGGTGAGCTCTATGTGGGGCTCACAGGGGCTTGTGAGCTCCATGTGGTGCTCACAGGGGGTGGTGAGCTCTATGTGGGGCTCACAGGGGCTGGTGAGCTCCATGTGGTGCTCACAGGGGTCTGGTGAGCTCCATGTGGTGCTCACAGGGGGCTTGTGAGCTCTGTGTGGTGCTCACAGGGGGCTTGTGAGCTCCATGTGGTGCTCACAGGGGGCTTGTGAGCTCCATGTGGTGCTCACAGGGGCTTGTGAGCTCTATGTGGTGCTCACAGGGGCTGGTGAGCTCTATGTGGTGCTCACAGGGGTCTTGTGAGCTCTATGTGGTGCTCACAGGGACTTGTGAGCTCTATGTGGTGCTCACAGGGGCTGGTGAGCTCTATGTGGTGCTCACAGGGGGCTTGTGAGCTCTATGTGGTGCTCACAGGGGTCTGGTGAGCTCAATGTGGTGCTCACAGGGGTCTGGTGAGCTCTGTGTGGTGCTCACAGGGGGCTCGTGAGCTCAATGTGGTGCTCACAGGGGGCTTGTGAGCTCCATGTGGTGCTCACAGGGGCTTGTGAGCTCTGTGTGGTGCTCACAGGGGGCTCGTGAGCTCCATGTGGTGCTCACAGGGGTCTGGTGAGCTCCATGTGGTGCTCACAGGGGACTGGTGAGCTCCATGTGGTGCTCACAGGGGTCTGGTGAGCTCTGTGTGGTGCTCACAGGGGGCTTGTGAGCTCAATGTGGTGCTCACAGGGGCTTGTGAGCTCTGTGTGGTGCTCACAGGGGGCTCGTGAGCTCCATGTGGTGCTCACAGGGGTCTGGTGAGCTCCATGTGGTGCTCACAGGGGACTGGTGAGCTCCATGTGGTGCTCACAGGGGTCTGGTGAGCTCCATGTGGTGCTCACAGGGGGCTCGTGAGCTCCATGTGGTGCTCACAGGGGCTTGTAAGCTCCATGTGGTGCTCACAGGGGCTGGTGAGCTCCACGTGGTGCTCACAGGGGTCTTGTGAGCTCCATGTGGTGCTCACAGGGGGCTCGTGAGCTCTGTGTGGTGCTCACAGGGGGCTTGTGAGCTCTGTGTGGTGCTCACAGGGGATGGTGAGCGCCATGTGGTGCTCACAGGGGGCTTGTGAGCGCCATGTGGTGCTCACAGGGGGCTTGTGAGCGCCATGTGGTGCTCACAGGGGGCTTGTGAGCGCCATGTGGTGCTCACAGGGGGCTCATGAGCTCTGTGTGGTGCTCACAGGGGGCTTGTGAGCTCTGTGTGGTGCTCACAGGGGCTGGTGAGCGCCATGTGGTGCTCACAGGGGGCTTGTGAGCGCCATGTGGTGCTCACAGGGGGCTTGTGAGCTCCATGTGGTGCTCACAGGGGGCTTGTGAGCGCCATGTGGTGCTCACAGGGGCTGGTGAGCTCAATGTGGTGCTCACAGGGGGCTTGTGAGCTCCATGTGGTGCTCACAGGGGGCTTGTGAGCGCCATGTGGTGCTCACAGGGGTCTGGTGAGCTCAATGTGGTGCTCACAGGGGTCTTGTGAGCTCCACGTGGTGCTCACAGGGGGCTTGTGAGCGCCATGTGGTGCTCACAGGGGGCTTGTGAGCGCCATGTGGTGCTCACAGGGGGCTTGTGAGCTCAATGTGGTGCTCACAGGGGGCTTGTGAGCTCAATGTGGTGCTCACAGGGGGCTTGTGAGCGCCATGTGGTGCTCACAGGGGGCTTGTGAGCTCCATGTGGTGCTCACAGGGGGCTTGTGAGCTCCATGTGGTGCTCACAGGGGCTGGTGAGCTCAATGTGGTGCTCACAGGGGGCTTGTGAGCTCCACGTGGTGCTCACAGGGGGCTTTTGAGCGCCATGTGGTGCTCACAGGGGGCTTGTGAGCGCCATGTGGTGCTCACAGGGGCTTGTGAGCGCCATGTGGTGCTCACAGGGGGCTTGTGAGCGCCATGTGGTGCTCACAGGGGGCTTGTGAGCGCCATGTGGTGCTCACAGGGGGCTTGTGAGCGCCATGTGGTGCTCACAGGGGCTTGTGAGCTCTATGTGGTGCTCACAGGGGGCTTGTGAGCTCCATGTGGTGCTCACAGGGGCTCATGAGCTCCATGTGGGGCTCACAGCCTTAAGCTGTGAAGCTGCCAAACTCGCTAACTGTTTACTAAATACAAACAAAACCGCCATGACTAAGGGAAGATGTAAAGGTTTCGTAATTGGTCGTTTAAATTCTTAATGACTCAGAAGTTCGTTTCGAAGACCACACACACCAAATGATAAGTGAAAAGGGTAATTTATTATACAAAATACAACCAGAAAATACAACCATTTTAATACAATTTACCATAATAAATACAGCTTGCCATTACAAAATACAGCTGGGCTGAGGTATACACGGGAGAATACAGCTCCCACATCAGCCTCCTAAGGAACCACAACGTCAAAAAAATGTCTTACTAAAAAGGTCCCATTAACCTACCAGAGGACCTAAAACAGAGAACGGGACAGTGTGTTAATTTGGCGAGCCGCTGCCATTTTTCAAGCGAGATGTTTTTTGGCCTTGTGTGGAGTATACGTCAAAATATTGTACGTTCTATTAGGAGGACGGGTTTGAGGTGTGCTCTGCCGGTAGAGCGACGGTCTCGCTTTATGCAGGTCCGGGTTCAATCCCCCCGATCGTCTATAAGTGGTTGGGACACCATTCCTTTCCCCCCGTCCCATCCCAAATCCTAATCCTGACCCCTTGCAAGTGTTATTAAGTCGGAATAGCTTAGTGCTGTCTCCTTCGCCTTAGCGAAGAGATGTGTATAGCTGCTAAATGTGCGTCTTCAGCTATCATCAGCCGTATGATATCTTGTACAAAGAGATATCTGATTACACTCTAAGATACAAGAGTTAAGAAAGGCTGTGGATCTCTAGCGACCGGCTCTCTTTAGGGAGCCGGTCGGCCGAGCGGACAGCACATTGGACTTGTGATCCTGTGGTCCTGGGTTTGATCCCAGGCGCCGGCGAGAAACAATGGGCAGAGTTTCTTTCACCCTATACCCCTGTTACCTAGCAGTAAAATAGGTACCTGGGTGTTAGTCAGCTGTCGCGGGCTGCTTCCTGGGGGTGGAGGCCTGGTCGAAGACCGGGCCGCGGGGACACTAAAGCCCCGAAATCATCTCAAGATAACCTCAAGATAACACTTCTGGGGTGTAGCCCTGTCCTCAGTGACTGTTATCATCTCCCTAAATACAATGTCATGTGACAGCGGATTTCTACTGTAATCTGAAATCCTGCACGTCAATAATCTACACACTATCTACCCCCCAGCAGCTGCAGTTTTCTACTCACCTGCGTGTTCCATGAGCTAGTTAGCAATATCTCTACACCTGAAACAATGGTGTTCACAAACTACCACTTGAACAAGCTGAGTAACATTGAAAAAATCAATGGTATTGGATATCAGACTCTAAAAATATTCAGACAATGTAAATGTAACCATTAGTGTCTCTCCTGTTCCTCTAGAACCATTGGTTACGAGGTTAAGAAACCATAATTAAGTAGCATCCCTTTTTTTTTTTTTTTTATTAAGTTATGAGGTACATCTGCATTAGTGCAGCTACCCTAGACTATATGAAGTGGAGTACAGTGTGTCAAAAAAGCTAACTAGGTGATGCTATAAAATCCCCATCACACAGGATGGTTAGTCATACAGAGGCATGTGATAAGCGGTCTGCACTGGCAGACTCCGGATGCATTTTGAGGATATCAACAACACAAGAGTGAATAAGGCAGCAGTGGTAATACAAGTCCCCATCTCGCAGGATGGTTAGTCATACAGAGTCATGTGTTTAATAGCCTGCACTGGCAAATTTTGGGTATACTGTGAGGATATCTTCAAGAATACGAGAGTGAATAAAGTAATTGCAGAGCTCCAGGTACCTCATGCCAACTGGTCTGAAAGGTCTAATAACTGGGCATTCAGTGATGTAGTGCGGGAGATCATGCCGTAGTTCCTGCTCACAGAGTTTGCAACTGGAGTGCTCAGGATTGGGAGACCCGTCACCTGCAGCCACCTGCCACAGGTAACGGTAACCCAACCTGATCCTGGCAACCACTGTGTAGTAGCATCCCGATACACGAAGGAAATAAAAATCTATGGAAATCAAACTGCAGAAACCAGTCATAGAGAGAGAGAGAGAGAGAGAGAGAGAGAGGAGAGAGAGAGAGAGAGAGAGAGAGAGGAGAGGAGAGAGAGAGGGAGAGAGAGAGGAGGGGGGGGGAGAGAGAGAGAACAAGTAGTGAAGATGTAGATGTCAACATCTCCAATCGTCTTCAAGAAATTAGAGAGTTTGAGATAAAAGACTTGTTAGGGAGTAGAGAATCTTTTTCTCTAACTCAGCCCCCCTACCAGTTGCCTGGTAGAGTGATTCTATCTTATACTGCTTGCCCATCTACCCATCTACCCACCTACCCACCTACCCACCTACCCATCTACCCACCTACCCACCTACCCACCTACCCACCTACCAGACACAACTAGAGGCAAGGGGCCAGATTCACGAAAGCACTTACGCAAGCACTTACGAACCTGTCCATCTTTTCTCAATCTTTGGCGGCTTTGTTTACAATTATTAAACAGTTAATGAGCTCGGAAGCACCAGGAGGCTGTTTATAACAATAACAACAGTTGATTGGCAAGTTTTCATGCTTGTAAACTGTTTAATAAATGTAACCAAAGCCGTCAAAGATTGAGGAAAGATGTGTACACGTTCGTAAGTGCTCGCGTAACTGCTTTCGTGAATCTGGCCCCAGGATAACACCCACCTCCCCTACCCACAAGAGGGAGAGGTTGAGAGCAACACTACACACGGTTAAACTAACAATATAAATGTCGTGGACTATTAAACGAGCCTTTCGTAACCCAGTAATTACTGAACCGCAGCAGCAGCAGTCTGGGAACCACCCGGGTGATGGGACTGGACCCCTTATCTTGAGATCTTGAGGTTATCTTGAGATGATTTCGGGGCTTTTTAGTGTCCCCGCGGCCCGGTCCTCGACCAGGCCTCCACCCCCAGGAAGCAGCCCGTGAAAGCTGGCTAACACCCAGGTACCTATTTTACTGCTAGGTAACAGGGGCATAGGGTGAAAGAAACTTTGCCCATTGTTTCTCGCCGGCGCCTGGGATCGAACCCAGGACCACAGGATCATAAGTCCAGTGTGCTGTCCGCTCGGCCGACCGGCTCCCCTGGCGGACGATACCGAAAGCTCTCGGTCAAAACGATCGCTCAGATATGACCGAAATTGCTGTGGATCGTTATGATAGCGAGAGACCCGTTATCAAACTAACAATTACATCATTAAACACACGTATGTGAGAACAGGATTCTGATATCCTCCTCCCCTCGTAGCCTGGTGGATAGCGCGCAGGACTCGTAATTCTGTGGCGCGGGTTCGATTCCCGCACGAGGCAGAAACAAATGGGCAAAGTTTCTTTCACCCTGAATGCCCCTGTTACCTAGCAGTAAAATAGGTACCTGGGAGTTAGTCAGCTGTCACGGGCTGCTTCCTGGGGGTGGAGGCCTGGTCGAGGACCGGGCCGCGGGGACACTAAAAGCCCCGAAATCATCTCAAGATAACCTCAAGATAACCTCCCCTTCACCTCTTGTAAATGTGTTCTGCACTTCAATTGTTCATTTAGAACAAAAATATACACTATAGAGTATGTCACAATATCGGAATTCAAAATTAGACACCCAATTCAAAAATTAAAAAATTTAATATTTGCACATTTGAAAACACACTAACTGTTTTCTAAATCTAATCATAGGATCAGTAAACATGATCCCACGAGGTGTTGTATCATACAGGACCATGATCAATACAATCAATACATCATACAATATATTGAATATACATATATTCCCACGAAGATCACGTTCTCACATATTTTATATAAATAGATTTCTGTGAGGTTTTCGCAAGGTTTAGCGTGAGTGTTCTTTGATAGTTTGAACCTCAATGAATATGTTTGTATAACTGTAGGCTCTGGTCGTTACAGCTCTGGTCGTTACAGCTCTGGTCGTTACAGCTCTGGTCGTTACAGCTCTGGTCGTTACAGCTCTGGTCGTTACAGCTCTGGTCGTTACAGCTCTGGTCGTTACAGCTCTGGTCGTTACAGCTCTGGTCGTTACAGCTCTGGTCGTTACAGCTCTGGGCGTTACAGCTCTGGTCGTTACAGCTCTGGGCGTTACAGCTCTGGTCGTTACAGCTCTGGGCGTTACAGCTCTGGTCGTTACAGCTCTGGTCGTTACAGCTCTGGTCGTTACAGCTCTGGTCGTTACAGCTCTGGTCGTTACAGCTCTGGTCGTTACAGACCTGAACGTTGCAGCTCTGGTCGTTACAGCCCTGAACGTTGCAGCTCTGGTCGTTACAGACCTGAACGTTGCAGCTCTGGTCGTTACAGACCTGAACGTTGCAGACCTGAACGTTACAGCCCTGAACGTTGCAGCTCTGGTCGTTACAGACCTGAACGTTGCAGCTCTGGTCGTTACAGCCCTGAACGTTGCAGCTCTGGTCGTTACAGACCTGAACGTTGCAGACCTGAACGTTGCAGACCTGAACGTTACAGCTCTGGTCGTTACAGACCTGAACGTTGCAGACCTGAACGTTACAGCTCTGGTCGTTACAGCTCTGAACGTTACAGACCTGAACGTTACAGCCCTGAACGTTACAGCTCTGGTCGTTACAGACCTGAACGTTGCAGACCTGAACGTTACAGCCCTGAACGTTATAGACCTGGACGTTACAGACCTGAACGTTACAGCTCTGGACGTTATAGACCTGGACGTTACAGACCTGAACGTTACAGCTCTGGACGTTATAGACCTGGTCGTTACAGACCTGAACGTTATAGACCTGAACGTTACAGACCTGAACGTTATAGACCTGAACGTTACAGCCCTGAATGTTACAGACCTGAACGTTACAGCTCTGGTCGTTACAGACCTGAACGTTACAGCCCTGAACGTTACGGACCTGAACGTTACAGCCCTGAACGTTACAGCCCTGAACGTTACGGACCTGAACGTTACAGCCCTGAACGTTACAGACCTGAACGTTACAGACCTGAACGTTACAGACCTGAACGTTACAGCTCTGGTCGTTACAGACCTGAACGTTACAGCTCTGGACGTTACAGACCTGAACGTTACAGACCTGAACGTTTCAGCCCTGAACGTAACAGACCTGAACGTTACAGACCTGAACGTTACAGCCCTGAAACGTAACAGACCTGAACGTTTCAGCCCTGAACGTAACAGACCTGAACGTTAGAGCCCTGAATGTTACAGCCCTGAACGTTACGGACCTGAACGTTACAGCCCTGAACGTTACAGACCTGAACGTTACAGCCCTGAACGTTACAGCCCTGAACGTTACAGACCTGAACGTTTCAGCCCTGAACGTAACAGACCTGAACGTTAGAGCCCTGAATGTTACAGCCTTGAACGTTACAGCCCTGAACGTTACAGCCCTGAACGTTACAGACCTGAACGTTACAGACCTGAACGTTACAGCTCTGGACGTTACAGACCTGAACGTTACAGCCCTGAACGTTACAGCCCTGAACGTTTCAGCCCTGAACGTAACAGACCTAAACGTTACAGACCTGAACGTTACAGACCTGAACGTTACAGCCCTGAACGTTTCAGCCCTGAACGTTACAGACCTGAACGTTACAGCCCTGAACGTTATAGACCTGAACGTTACAGACCAGAACGTTACAGCCCTGAACGTTACAGACCTGAACGTTACAGCCCTGAACGTTACAGACCTGAACGTTACAGCCCTGAACGTTACGGACCTGAACGTTACAGCCCTGAACGTTACAGACCTGAACGTTACAGACCTGAACGTTACAGCTCTGGACGTTACAGACCTGAACGTTACAGCCCTGAACGTTACAGCCTGAACGTTTCAGCCCTGAACGTAACAGACCTAAACGTTACAGACCTGAACGTTACAGACCTGAACGTTACAGCCCTGAACGTTTCAGCCCTGAACGTTACAGACCTGAACGTTACAGCCCTGAACGTTACAGACCTGAACGTTACAGACCTGAACGTTACAGCCCTGAACGTTACAGACCTGAACGTTACAGCCCTGAACGTTACAGACCTGAACGTTACAGCCCTGAACGTTACGGACCTGAACGTTACAGCCCTGAACGTTACAGACCTGAACGTTACAGACCTGAACGTTACAGACCTGAACATTACAGACCTGAACGTAACAGACCTGAACGTTACAGACCTGAACGTTACAGACCTGAACGTTACAGCCCTGAATGTTATTAAATTCCTTTCCTTCTCTCTCTCTCTCTCTCTCTGTCTGTCTCTCTCTCTCTCTCTCTCTCTCTCTCTCTCTCTCTCTCTCTCTCTCTCTCTCTCTCTCTCTCTCTCTCTCTCTCTCTCTCTCTCTCTCTCTCTCTCTCTCTCTCTCTCTCTCCTCTCTCTCTCTCTCTCTCTCTCCTCTTCTCACTCCTCTCCCTCTTCTCACTCCCTCTCCCTCTTCTCACTCCCTCTCCCTCCCCTCTCACTCCCTCTCCCTCTCTCTCACTCCCTCTCCCTCTTCTCACTCCCTCTCCCTCTTCTCACTCCCTCTCCCTCTTCTCACTCCCTCTCCCTCTTCTCACTCCCTCTCTCCCAGACAAGAAAGAGGGAAGATGTGTATCCCTAAAGTGCACTTGTACTGACGAAAGGGAGAAATTACACCCACTCGTCTTAAGAACATAATTGTTACCTGCACTAAGTGATCTTAATTAACCATAACTACTCTTCCTTTAACTTCCAATTAAGAGGAGAAAAGGGTCTCCTCTCACCTGGCCTCCACCTGAAGAGGCTACAAAAGGTGTTCGGAGTTGGGGTCAGGTAACCTAATTACTGGAGGGGCCCACACTACCCTCCATAAACCATTGACCGGTCCTAAACCACAACTACCAGTCACTACACTACCAGTTCCTCCACCACAACTACCAGTCACTACACTGCTTGTTCCTCCACCACCACTACCAGTCACTACACTACCAGTTCCTCCACCACCACTACCAGTCACTACACTACCAGTTCCACCACCACTACCAGTCACTACACTACCAGTTCCACCACCACAACTACCAGTCACTACACTACCAGTTCCTCCACCACCACTACCAGTCACTACACTACCAGTTCCACCACCACCACTACCAGTCACTACACTACCAGTACCTCCACCACCACTACCAGTCACTACACTACCAGTTCCTCCACCACCACTACCAGTCACTACACTACCAGTTCCACCACCACAACTACCAGTCACTACACTACCAGTTCCTCCACCACCACTACCAGTCACTACACTACCAGTTCCACCACCACCACTACCAGTCACTACACTACCAGTTCCTCCACCACCACTACCAGTCACTACACTACCAGTACCTCCACCACCACTACCAGTCACTACACTACCAGTTCCACCACCTAGTTAAGACCGCTATAAAAACAGTACAAATTACAGAAGCCCTATTGGCACATACGATTCAGCTCCTATTTATATCCATCCAAACATTCATATATACATGTCTAACCTACGCTTGAAACAATCCAGCTCTTCTACGTCAATAATGATCCCCCGTTAATTTGTTCCATAGATTTAAAAATCTAATTTTTGAACCAGTATTTACCCCAGGCCTGGATCTAAATTTCTTCAATTTCTGTTCATAATTTCGTTGTTCATTGTTCATATATTGTGACACCACCGACACTACACCCCATATAGTGACTCATCATCGGCTGCTAAGCCCTCGTCCAATCCCCGGTTACTGATTGGTCAAATCATTTCGTCTTGGAAGACGACAAACACACATTTAAGGTCATCACCTAACAGCCGTAACGACCCGATGCGCAGGTTAACTGGTCGTTGGCTTGTCTTAACAGCTTCCGTAGGCTCTATCAGGCCCTCATCTGGGACCCTCGAACCACAACCCGACGCCTAGAACCCACAATCATTCTACCCGCAATTTGGAAGATTGAATCGCTTCCTCTGTCGGGTCGCCAGTTCCAAGGGTTATAAAGTCCCACAAAGGTTATAAAGTCCCACAAAGGTTATAAAGTCCCACAAAGGTTATAAAGTCCCACAAAGGTTATAAAGTCCCACAAAGGTTATAAAATCCCACAAGAGGCTCTTCCTCTTGTGGGATTTCGTAGGTCCTGGCTCCTAAATCCTCTGAACCGAGCTGTTGAACTTTGTGAACTCTGTCGACTTGTTTGAGGCCGTAGTTCACTCTGCTGGCGCAAGATATTGGGGGCTCGAACTCAGATTCTGCTGGAAACAAACTCTGCTTCTGATTGATTACTGAAAATGACACCTGATTATAACTTCAACATTGAACTCACTGAACTTATTAAGGTATATAATATGCCTAATATATATTCTTTTGGACTTAGCTAGACCGCCAGAGCCGGTCGGCCGAGCGAACAGCACGCTGGACTTGTGATCCTGTGGTCTCGGGTTCGATCCCAGGCGCTGGCGAGAAACAATGGACAGAGTTTCTTTCACCCTATGCCCCCTGTTACCTAGCAGTAAAATATGTACCTGGGAGTTAGTCAGCTGTCACGGGCTGCTTCCTGGGGGTGGAGGCCTGGTCGAGGACCGGGCCGCGGGGACACTAAAAGCCCCGAAATCATCTCAAGATAACCTCAAGATAACCTCAAGATAGCTATGTATGTCTACAGTTATGAATTACATCTATACTAACTTGTGACACAAGGTTCTCAACTTACAGTATGTGAACACGTCGAAAACATCCACTTTTCTGAACATTATAGAGTAGAATGTTCCATTCCTGAACTGTTGTAGAGATATGCTGGACCTGTGCTCAAGATGTCCTCTATAATACATCAATTATATTCGTGTTATACTCATAATATGACCTTGTAACAACACTGTAATAACCCCTATGTGACGGGGGGGGGGGGGGTCTCAATAACTCTATACTGCTGTAGTTCCCTACTGTATGTTCTTGATTTATTTGTATAATACATCAAAGTCATGCCAAGGGCTGGTCGGGGCCAGGGGCTGGTCGGGGCCAGGGGCTTGTCGGGGCCAGGGGCTGGTCGGGGCCAGGGGCTGGTCAGGGCCAGGGGGTGGTCGGGGCCAGGGGCTGGTCGGGGCCAGGGGCTTGTCGGGGCCAGGGGCTTGTCGGGGCCAGGGGCTGGTCAGGGCCAGGGGGTGGTCGGGGCCAGGGGCTGGTCGGGGCCAGGGGCTGGTCGGGGCCAGGGGCTGGTCGGGGCCAGGGGCTTGTCGGGGCCAGGGGCTGGTCGGGGCCAGGGGTCCGGTCGGAATATTAAGGCAGTCCTTGTAAACAATGCAGTGGATGACTTGAGGTCCAGAATAGTGATAATTCTAAAGCTGATGTCTGACTTAAGCTGTCATGTGATTGTGAGTGATGGTGCACTGGTGATGACAGTGATGGTGATGGGTGGTGGTGGGCTCTTGTGCCCTGTGATGGGTGATGATGGGCGCTGGTGATAGTGATAGGTGATGATGGTGATGAGTAGTGATGGTGATGGGTGATGATGGGCGCTGGTGATAGTGATAGGTGATGATGGTGATGAGTAGTGATGGTGATGGGTGATGATGGGCGCTGGTGATAGTGATAGGTGATGATGGTGATGAGTAGTGATGGTGTGGGTGATAAGGACCTCACCGCACATGCGCACACCATCAATGTCCTACCGAACTTGACGATTAGTTAAGGTCTCTCGCGCATGCGCCAAACCACCAACCATTAAAAACACAACGACAAGCGTCATTAATCCACAGTAACAAGTGCTTAACGATGCCTGACACGTAATCACCTTGTTAAGCTTCGTAATAAACGCATCGAAACTTCTGTCTCATTTGGCATTTTCAACAAATGTCCCTAAACCAAAAAAATGCTTCAAAAGTCTGTTTTTTGAAAAAACCTCAATTGTTACCCCATGAAGTATTAACAAAACTTAAATGAACTTTGTGATTACGTTCTAAGACCCAGTGCTAAGGTGAGGATAAACCAAATATCCTAGTCAAAATCCTAGCAGTTGTAAAAGGATATCATAAACACAGGACAGGATATCATAAATACAGGACAGGATATCCATAAAAGTATATCATAAATACAGGACAGGATATCCATAAAAGGATATCATAAATACAGGACAGGATATCCATAAAAGGATATCATAAATACAGGACAGGATATCCATAAAAGGATATCATAAATACAGGACAGGATATCCATAAAAGTATATCATAAATACAGTTTATATTTGAAATTTCGAATTTCGCCGTAAAAATATTATGTAAGAAGAGAAGTCATGGGCGACTTCAACCACGGAAGAATAGACTGGGAGAACAAGGAACCGCATGGAGGCGAGGATACGTGGAGAGCCAAACTATTGGAGGTGGCGACAAGCAACTTTCTAAGTCAGCATGTCAGAGAACCCACAAGGATGAGAGGCAATGACGAACCAGCGAGACTCGATCTAGTCTTCACTCTGAACGACTCCGACATAAGAGAAATCGGCTTTGAGGACCCAGTAGGACTGAGCGACCACAGTGTATTGGTATTTGAGTACCTGGTTGAAGAAGGGTTTAATACACTCTCAACACTCCCTAAGTACACCCTAAGTACACACGCTGTATAGCCTCTACCAATGTATACTTTATGTAGCCTCTTTCATATATACAGTACAACTGAAACTGTGTATGGAGTCAGCCTTCACCACATGCATTAAGCAGTGATGTGGTGGAGGCTGACTCCATACACAGTTTCAAGTGTAGATATGATAGAGCCCAGTAGGCTCAGGAACCTGTACACCAGTTGATTGACGGTTGAGAGGCGGGACCAAAGAGCCAGAGCTCAACCCCCCCGCAAACACAACTAGATGAGTCACACACACAGAATAAGCCCAAGTAGCACTCCTTACAAGTGGACCACGCTGATAGAAGATTAAGCTACAGAAGCCACCTCCATCCGCAACATTAAACGCCAGATTCGACCAAGAATTCCAACGACATAACAGTTCAGCTTGACCGTAAGAGGTTGACAGGTCCAGCAGGCGGGCCGTCAAGACCTCACACGCCAGCAGTAAGCAATGATAGATAACCAGCGATAGGTCAATACACACGAGCCAAGATAGGAGAGAGCGCGGCGCAGCTCTCCGCCCAAACAGAACATTACGAGTCATTTGTTATCAGTATGGCTTGACCTTTGACCCCGGCCAGGGGGGCGGGGGGGGGGGGTCCCACGGCTGCTTCCCAATGACTTCATTCACTCTCAGACTCCCAGATCCCGCCCTTAACAACCGCTTCTCACCATAACCACTCACTATACATCTCCCCTATACACTCACTATACACTCCGCGCACATCCGCGCACGTTTGAGAGTTTGCCTGCGCAAAGTTGGGATATATATATATATATATATATATATATATATATATATATATATATATATATATATATATATATATATATATATATATATATATATATATATATATATATATATATATATATATATATATATATATATATTTTGCGTTGTGCAGCTAGGACAGGGGAAAAAGTATGGGTCCTGGTTCGAGGTGAAGGCTGACGTGATAAAGAATGAACAATGTGGCAAATGACGATAACTTGTGGGAAGTGTCAGGTGAACGAGCCCCCCCCTCTCTCTCCCCCCCCCCCCACCTCCCCCACCCCCCCCCCCCTATCTCACAACCCCTGCCATTCACACGGCCGAAAATAATCGATAAAATATTCTCTCACTCCCATATGATGGTCCGGCCGGGGCGAAATTCGAAGGCGATTGGGCACCTTACCGCGCATGCGCACCAAGGCTACCCCCCCCCCTCTTCCAGAGGGGCCCTGTAAGATCTTCTCCCTGAGGGGCCCTGTAAGATCTTCCTGAGGGCCCCTGTAAGATCTCTCCCCCCCCCTGAGGGGCCCTGTAAGATCTCCCCCCCCTGAGGGCCCCTGTAAGATCTCCCCCCTCCCCTGAGGGCCCCTATAAGATCTCCCCCCCCCCTGAGGGGCCCTGTAAGATCTCCCCCCCCTGAGGGCCCCTGTAAGATCTCCCCCCCCTGAGGGGCCCTGTGAGATCTCCCTGCCCCTGAGGGCCCCTGTAAGATCTCCCTGCCCCTGAGGGCCCCTGTAAGATCTCCCCCCCTGAGGGCCCTTGTAAGATCTCCCCCCCCACACCCTGAGGGCCCCTGTAAGATATCTCCCCCCCCCTGAGGGCCCCTGTAAGATCTCCCCCCCCACACCCTGAGGGCCCCTGTAAGATCTCCCCCCCCCCACACCCTGAGGGCCCCTGTAAGATCTCCCCTCCCTGAGGGCCCCGGTAAGATCTCCCCCCAACCCTGAGGGCCCCTGTAAGATCTCCTAAGATCTCCCCCCCTTAGGGCCCCTGAAAGATCTCCCCCCCCTGAGGGCCCCTGTAAGATCTCCCCCCCCCCCTGAGGGCCCCTGTAAGATCTCCCCCCCCCCTGAGGGTCCCTGTAAGATCTCCCCCACCCTGAGGGCCCCTGTAAGATCTCCCCCCCCTTAGGGCCCCTGTAAGATCTCCCCCCCCCCTGAGGGCCCCTGTAAGATCTCCCCCACCCTGAGGGCCCCTGTAAGATCTCCCCCCCCTGAGGGTCCCTGTAAGATCTCCCCCACCCTGAGGGCCCCTGTAAGATCTCCCCCACCCTGAGGGCCCCTGTAAGATCTCCCCCCCCCACCCTGAGGGCCCCTGTAAGATCTCCCCCCCCCCACCCTGAGGGCCCCTGTAAGATCTCCCCCCCCACCCTGAGGGCCCCTGTAAGATCTCCCCCCCCCTCCTGAGGGCCCCTGTAAGATCTCCCCCCCCACACCCTGAGGGCCCCTGTAAGATCTCCCCCCCCCACCCTGAGGGCCCCTGTAAGATCTCCCCCCCCACCCTGAGGGCCCCTGTAAGATCTCCCCCCCCCCTCCTGAGGGCCCCTGTAAGATCTCCCCCCCCCACCCTGAGGGCCCCTGTAAGATCTCCCCCCCCCTCCTGAGGGCCCCTGTAAGATCTCCCCCCCCTCCTGAGGGCCCCTGTAAGATCTCCCCCCCCACCCTGAGGGCCCCTGTAAGATCTCCCCCCCCCACCCTGAGGGCCCCTGTAAGATCTCCCCCCCCCTCCTGAGGGCCCCTGTAAGATCTCCCCCCCCTCCTGAGGGCCCCTGTAAGATCTCCCCCCCCCACCCTGAGGGCCCCTGTAAGATCTCCCCCCCCCACCCTGAGGGCCCCTGTAAGATCTCCCCCCCCCCCTCCTGAGGGCCCCTGTAAGATCTCCCCCCCCTCCTGAGGGCCCCTGTAAGATCTCCCCCCCCTCCTGAGGGCCCCTGTAAGATCTCCCCCCCCTCCTGAGGGCCCCTGTAAGATCTCCCCCCCCCCTCCTGAGGGCCCCTGTAAGATCTCCCCCCCCCCTCCTGAGGGCCCCTGTAAGATCTCCCCCCCCCTCCTGAGGGCCCCTGTAAGATCTCCCCCCCCCCTCCTGAGGGCCCCTGTAAGATCTCCCCCCCCCACCCTGAGGGCCCCTGTAAGATCTCCCCCCCCACCCTGAGGGCCCCTGTAAGATCTCCCCCCCCCCCTCCTGAGGGCCCCTGTAAGATCTCCCCCCCCACCCTGAGGGCCCCTGTAAGATCTCCCCCCCCTCCTGAGGGCCCCTGTAAGATCTCCCCCCCCTCCTGAGGGCCCCTGTAAGATCTCCCCCCCCCTCCTGAGGGCCCCTGTAAGATCTCCCCCCCTCCTGAGGGCCCCTGTAAGATCTCCCCCCCCCCTCCTGAGGGCCCCTGTAAGATCTCCCCCCCCCCTCCTGAGGGCTCCTGTAAGATCTCCCCCACCCCACCCTGAGGGCCCCTGTAAGATCTCCCCCCCCCTCCTGAGGGCCCCCTGTAAGATCTCCCCCCCCCCCTCCTGAGGGCCCCTGTAAGATCTCCCTTCTGATAACCACCATCTTAAACTTTTAATAATAATGAACTCTGAAAACCGGTTTTCTTCACTTTAACTTCCCTAAGACACCCCTCGCCTGCTACCCCCAGGCCCCAGTAAGACACAGACAGACTAATTCAGAACTCAAGCGTAAGCTGGAGTCAGGTGTGGGGCCCAACAGCCTCACACCACACACCTGGCTGGAGTCAGGTGTGGGGCCCAACAGCCTCACACCACTCACCTGGCTGGAGTCGGGTGTGTGGCCCAACAGCCTCACACCACACACCTGGCTAGAGTCAGGTGTGTGGCCCAACAGCCTCACACCACACACCTGGCTAGCGTCAGGTGTGTGTATGTGGGTCGTTTTAACCGGGGGTTGGGTCCACACACCTTTCATCAACGTCAGTAAACTGGTAGTTAGACAATTTGCCCAATCGTCTATCACTTCCGGAGGGGATTTTAAGACATCATTTAACATTAAGAGGTCTTCTATCAGCTAGATCATCAACTACCACTAACTCACAATGGATGAGAAATGGTCGAAGGGTCTCGAAGCTGTGATTGAGAACCTCTCTCCCGCTTCGCACGCGAACTCCAGCCAACCAGCCACACGCACACACACACACACACACGCACACACACACACACACACACACACACACACACACACACACACACACACACACACACACACACACACACACACACACACACACACACACACACACACACACACACACACACACACACACACACACACACACACACACACACACACACACACACACACACACACACACACACACACACACACACACACACACACACACACACACACACACACACACACACACACACACACACACACACACACACACACACACACACACACACACACACACACACACACACACACACACACACACACACACACACACACACACACACACACACACACACACACACACACACACACACACACACACACACACACACACACACACACACACACACACACACACACACACACACACACACACACACACACACACACAACACACACACACACACACACACACACACACACACACACACACACACACACACACACACACACACACACACACACACACACACACACACACACACACACACACACACACACACACACACACACACACACACACACACACACACACACACACACACACATACACACACACGCACACACACACAAATCGTTCGTGTCGGAAGATTTCAATAAGGAAGATCGCTGATGGAGATATCACACACACACACGGAGAGGATAGCCACGGCGCTGGACGGGAGTTACAGGGGGATGCTGCTCTAACACAGCATCTTCATCTCCGAGGCTCCCCTTGGGGAGACGGGGGAGATCTCTTCTGGGATTCTGGGGGAGGGGGGGCGGGGAGCAAGGGGGGAGGGGGGGGGGGCAGGCGGCTCTATTGAAAAACAGAAAACCAGAAATGTTGCTCCAAGGTCCCCTGGTGTAGGTGTTGGTGGTCCTTAGCTGCCCCCTGGTGTTTGCATGATGGTCCCTAGCGGCCCCTGGTGTAGGTATGATGGTCCCTAGCTGCCCCTGGTGTAGGTATGATGGTCCCTAGCTGCCCCCTGGTGTTTGCATGATGGTCCCTAGCTGCCCCCTGGTGTTTGCATGATGGTCCCTAGCTGCCCCTGGTGTAGGTATGATGGTCCCTAGCTGCCCCCTGGTGTTTGCATGATGGTCCCTAGCGGCCCCCTAGTGTTCATGCCCCTGGGTATGAAGATCATTCCGTTACGCATCACAGTTGCGAGGCGGGACCAAAGAGCCAGAGCTCAACCCCCCCACAGGCACCACTAGGAGGGTACTGGTCCCTGGTCGTTCCACACTGGCGCACAAGGCAGCGAGTGTTTGTAAGCATTCCTCTCGCCTGCATTCCACTAGCGCCGGGCCTCGGACCACGGCCCAGCACTTCCATCAATGCGTAAACTCCTTAAATTATTGCTAAGATTCTTTTTTTTTTTCCTTCAAGTGGGTGGGAGAGGAGGTAGGAGGTGAGGTGGGAGGGCTTCAGAGCTTCGACGCATTCATTAGGTTCAAGGCTTCGACGCATTCATTAGGTTCAAGGCTTCGACGCATTCATGAGGTTCAAGGCTTCGACGCATTCATTAGCTTCAAGGCTTCGATGCATTCATTAGCTTCAAGTCTTCGACGCATTCATTAGGTTCAAGGCTTCGACGCATTCATTAGGTTCAAGGCTTCGACGTATTCATTAGGTTCAAGGCTTCGACGCATTCATTAGGTTCAAGGCTTCGACGCATTCAATAGGTTCAAGGCTTCGACGTATTCATTAGGTTCAAGGCTTCGACGCATTCATTAGGTTCAAGGCTTCGACGCATTAATTAGGTTCAAGACTTCGACGCGTTCATTAGGTTCAAAACTTCGACGCATTCAATAGGTTCAAGGCTTCGACGCATTCATTAGGTTCAAGCCTTCGACGCATTTCTCAGCTTCAAGGCTTCGACGCGTTCATCAGGTTCAAGACTTCGACGCATTCATTAGGTTCAAGGCTTCAACGCATTCATTAGGTTCAAGGCTTCGACGCATTCATTAGGTTCAAGGCTTCGACGCATTCATGAGGTTCAAGCCTTCGACACATTTCTCAGCTTCAAGGCTTCGACGCGTTCATCAGGTTCAAGGCTTCGACGCATTCATTAGGTTCAAGGCTTCGACGCATTCATTAGCTTCAAGGTTTCGACGCATTCATTAGGTTCAAGGCTTCGACGCATTCATTAGGTTCAAGGCTTCGACGCATTAATTAGGTTCAAGGCTTCGACGCATTCATGAGGTTCAAGGCTTCGACACATTCATTAGGTTCAGGGCTTCGACGCATTCATTAGGTTCAAGGCTTCGACGCATTCATTAGGTTCAAGGCTTCGACGCATTCATTAGGTTCAAGGCTTCGACGCATTAATTAGGTTCAAGGCTTCGACGCATTCATGAGGTTCAAGGCTTCGACGCATTCATTAGCTTCAAGGCTTCGACGCATTCATTAGCTTCAAGGCTTCGACGCATTCATTAGGTTCAAGGCTTCGACGCATTCATTAGCTTCAAGGCTTCGACGCATTCATTAGCTTCAAGGCTTCGACGCATTCATTAGCTTCAAGTCTTCGACGCATTCATTAGCTTCAAGGCTTCGACGCATTCATTAGCTTCAAGGCTTCGACGCATTCATTAGCTTCAAGGCTTCGACGCATTCATTAGCTTCAAGGCTTCGACGCATTCATTAGCTTCAAGCCTTCGAGGAAAGACTGAAGGATTTTAACCTCGCTGGAATAAATAAAGGAGACATGATCACCACATACAAAATTAATAACCCAATCAAAATAGACAATGGAGGCAAGCTAGACTAATTAGGAATGGTAGCACAAGAACACAGGACTAGATGGGAACTATAAGTACCCAAAAGGTGTCACAGAAACTGTTTAATTTTTGTTTTCAGTGTCAGGAGAGTATATTGTTTCTGTTTAAGATTCAGCTACTGGGAACCAAAAGTTCCAAGTAGCACGGGCTATGGTGAGCCCGTAGTGGACTTACCTGGCACAGGAGCGGGGCAAGTAGCACGGGCAATGGTGAGCCCGTAGTGGACTTACCCGGCACAGGAGCGGTGCAAGTAGCACGGGCTATGGTGAGCCCCGTAGTGGACTTACCTGGCACAGGAGCGGGGCAAGTAGCACGGGCTATGGTGAGCCCGTAGTGGACTTACCTGGCACAAGAGCGGGACAAGTAGCACGGGCTATGGTGAGCCCGTAGTGGACTTACCTGGCACAGGAGCGGGGCAAGTAGCACGGGCTATGGTGAGCCCGTAGTGGACTTACCTGGCACAGGAGCGGGGCAAGTAGCACGGGCTATGATGAGCCCGTAGTGGACTTACCTGGCACAGGAGCGGGGCAAGTAGCACGGGCTATGGTGAGCCCGTAGTGGACTTACCTGGCACAGGAGCGGGGCAAGTAGCACGGGCTATGGTGAGCCCGTAGTGGACTTACCCGGCACAGGAGCGGTGCAAGTAGCACGGGCTATGGTGAGCCCCGTAGTGGACTTACCTGGCACAGGAGCGGGGCAAGTAGCACGGGCTATGGTGAGCCCGTAGTGGACTTACCTGGCACAGGAGCGGGGCAAGTAGCACGGGCTATGGTGAGCCCGTAGTGGACTTACCTGGCACAGGAGCGGGACAAGTAGCACGGGCTATGGTGAGCCCGTAGTGGACTTACCTGGCACAGGAGCGGGGCAAGTAGCACGGGCTATGGTGAGCCCGTAGTGGACTTACCTGGCACAGGAGCGGGTCAAGTAGCACGGGCTATGATGAGCCCGTAGTGGACTTACCTGGCACAGGAGCGGGGCAAGTAGCACGGGCTATGGTGAGCCCGTAGTGGACTTACCCGGCACAGGAGCGGGGCAAGTAGCACGGGCTATGGTGAGCCCGTAGTGGACTTACCTGGCACAGGAGCGGGGCAAGTAGCACGGGCTATGGTGAGCCCGTAGTGGACTTACCTGGCAAAGGAGCGGTGCAAGTAGCACGGGCTATGGTGAGCCCGTAGTGGACTTACCTGGCACAGGAGCGGGGCAAGTAGCACCGGCTATGGTGAGCCCGTAGTGGACTTACCTGGCACAGGAGCGGGGCAAGTAGCACGGGCTATGGTGAGCCCGTAGTGGACTTACCTGGCACAGGAGCGGGGCAAGTAGCACCGGCTATGGTGAGCCCGTAGTGGACTTACCTGGCACAGGAGCGGAGCTGTAACTTCAGAAAAGTAAATAGGTGGAACGCACTGTGGTTGATCTCCATTCAAAGCTGTACATGTAAGTCCTAATTGGTTCTCAAACTATGCACCAGGCCATTAATGGTTCGAGAGGCGGGGACCAGGAGCTCACTCCCGACAAGTGCAACTCTCAGCCTACACACAACACACAAACCCTGTAAAGTAATCATTCAACATATATGAAACATTACTCTCAGCCTACACACAACACACAAACCCTGTGAAGTAATCATTCAACATATATGAAACATTACTCTCAGCCTACACACAACACACAAACCCTGTGAAGTAATCATTCAACATATATGAAACATTACTCTCAGCCTACACACAACACACAAACCCTGTGAAGTAATCATTCAACATATATGAAACATTACTCTCAGCCTACACACAACACACACACACCCTGTGAAGTAATCATTCAACATATATGAAACATTACTCTCAGCCTACACACAACACACAAACCCTGTGAAGTAATCATTCAACATATATGAAACATTACTCTCAGCCTACACACAACACACAAACCCTGTGAAGTAATCATTCAACATATATGAAACATTACTCTCAGCCTACACACAACACACAAACCCTGTGAAGTAATCATTCAACATATATGAAACATTACTCTCAGCCTACACACAACACACACACACCCTGTGAAGTAATCATTCAACATATATGAAACGTTACTCTCAGCCTACACACAACACACACACCCTGTAAAGTAATCATTCAACATATATGAAACATTACTCTCAGCCTACACACAACACACAAACCCTGTAAAGTAATCATTCAACATATATGAAACATTACTCTCAGCCTACACACAACACACATACCCTGTAAAGTAATCATTCAACATATATGAAACATTACTCTCAGCCTACACACAACACACATACCCTGTAAAGTAATCATTCAACATATATGAAACATTACTCTCAGCCTACACACAACACACACACCCTGTAAAGTAATCATTCAACATATATGAAACATTACTCTCAGCCTACACACAACACACATACCCTGTAAAGTAATCATTCAACATATATGAAACATTACTCTCAGCCTACACACAACACACAAACCCTGTAAAGTAATCATTCAACATATATGAAACATTACTCTCAGCCTACACACAACACACAAACCCTGTAAAGTAATCATTCAACATATATGAAACATTACTCTCAGCCTACACACAACACACAAACCCTGTAAAGTAATCATTCAACATATATGAAACATTACTCTCAGCCTACACACAACACACACACCCTGTAAAGTAATCATTCAGCATATATGAAACATTACTCTCAGCCTACACACAACACACACACCCTGTGAAGTAATCATTCAACATATATGAAACATTACTCTCAGCCTACACACAACACACACACCCTGTAAAGTAATCATTCAACATATATGAAACATTACTCTCAGCCTACACACAACACACATACCCTGTAAAGTAATCATTCAACATATATGAAACATTACTCTCAGCCTACACACAACACACAAACCCTGTAAAGTAATCATTCAACATATATGAAACATTACTCTCAGCCTACACACAACACACAAACCCTGTAAAGTAATCATTCAACATATATGAAACATTACTCTCAGCCTACACACAACACACAAACCCTGTAAAGTAATCATTCAACATATATGAAACATTACTCTCAGCCTACACACAACACACAAACCCTGTAAAGTAATCATTCAACATATATGAAACATTACTCTCAGCCTACACACAACACACATACCCTGTAAAGTAATCATTCAACATATATGAAACATTACTCTCAGCCTACACACAACACACAAACCCTGTAAAGTAATCATTCAACATATATGAAACATTACTCTCAGCCTACACACAACACACAAACCCTGTAAAGTAATCATTCAACATATATGAAACATTACTCTCAGCCTACACACAACACACACACCCTGTAAAGTAATCATTCAACATATATGAAACATTACTCTCAGCCTACACACAACACACACACCCTGTGAAGTAATCATTCAACATATATGAAACATTACTCTCAGCCTACACACAACACACACACCCTGTAAAGTAATCATTCAACATATATGAAACATTACTCTCAGCCTACACACAACACACATACCCTGTAAAGTAATCATTCAACATATATGAAACATTACTCTCAGCCTACACACAACACACAAACCCTGTAAAGTAATCATTCAACATATATGAAACATTACTCTCAGCCTACACACAACACACAAACCCTGTAAAGTAATCATTCAACATATATGAAACATTACTCTCAGCCTACACACAACACACAAACCCTGTAAAGTAATCATTCAACATATATGAAACATTACTCTCAGCCTACACACAACACACAAACCCTGTAAAGTAATCATTCAACATATATGAAACATTACTCTCAGCCTACACACAACACACATACCCTGTAAAGTAATCATTCAACATATATGAAACATTACTCTCAGCCTACACACAACACACAAACCCTGTAAAGTAATCATTCAACATATATGAAACATTACTCTCAGCCTACACACAACACACAAACCCTGTAAAGTAATCATTCAACATATATGAAACATTACTCTCAGCCTACACACAACACACAAACCCTGTAAAGTAATCATTCAACATATATGAAACATTACTCTCAGCCTACACACAACACACACACCCTGTAAAGTAATCATTCAACATATATGAAACATTACTCTCAGCCTACACACAACACACAAACCCTGTAAAGTAATCATTCAACATATATGAAACATTACTCTCAGCCTACACACAACACACATACCCTGTAAAGTAATCATTCAACATATATGAAACATTACTCTCAGCCTACACACAACACACAAACCCTGTAAAGTAATCATTCAACATATATGAAACATTACTCTCAGCCTACACACAACACACAAACCCTGTAAAGTAATCATTCAACATATATGAAACATTACTCTCAGCCTACACACAACACACAAACCCTGTAAAGTAATCATTCAACATATATGAAACATTACTCTCAGCCTACACACAACACACAAACCCTGTAAAGTAATCATTCAACATATATGAAACATTACTCTCAGCCTACACACAACACACAAACCCTGTAAAGTAATCATTCAACATATATGAAACATTACTCTCAGCCTACACACAACACACAAACCCTGTAAAGTAATCATTCAACATATATGAAACATTACTCTCAGCCTACACACAACACACATACCCTGTAAAGTAATCATTCAACACATATGAAACATTACTCTCAGCCTACACACAACACACAAACCCTGTAAAGTAATCATTCAACATATATGAAACATTACTCTCAGCCTACACACAACACACATACCCTGTAAAGTAATCATTCAACACATATGAAACATTACTCTCAGCCTACACACAACACACAAACCCTGTAAAGTAATCATTCAACATATATGAAACATTACTCTCAGCCTACACACAACACACACACCCTGTAAAGTAATCATTCAACATATATGAAACATTACTCTCAGCCTACACACAACACACACACCCTGTAAAGTAATCATTCAACATATATGAAATATTACTCTCAGCCTACACACAACACACACACACTGTAAAGTAATCATTCAACATATATGAAACATTACTCTCAGCCTACACACAACACACACACCCTGTAAAGTAATCATTCAACATATATGAAACATTACTCTCAGCCTACACACAACACACACACCCTGTAAAGTAATCATTCAACATATATGAAACATTACTCTCAGCCTACACACAACACACACACACCCTGTAAAGTAATCATTCAACACATATGAAACATTACTCTCAGCCTACACACAACACACAAACCCTGTAAAGTAATCATTCAACACATATGAAACATTACTCTCAGCCTACACACAACACACACACCCTGTAAAGTAATCATTCAACACATATGAAACATTACTCTCAGCCTACACACAACACACACACCCTGTAAAGTAATCATTCAACATATATGAAACATTACTCTCAGCCTACACACAACACACACACCCTGTAAAGTAATCATTCAACATATATGAAACATTACTCTCAGCCTACACACAACACACACACCCTGTAAAGTAATCATTCAACATATATGAAACATTACTCTCAGCCTACACACAACACACACACCCTGTAAAGTAATCATTCAACATATATGAAACATTACTCTCAGCCTACACACAACACACACACCCTGTAAAGTAATCATTCAACATATATGAAACATTACTCTCAGCCTACACACAACACACACACCCTGTAAAGTAATCATTCAACATATATGAAACATTACTCTCAGCCTACACACAACACACACACCCTGTAAAGTAATCATTCAACATATATGAAACATTACTCTCAGCCTACACACTACACACAACACACAACCCTGTAAAGTAATCATTCAACACATATGAAACATTACTCTCAGCCTACACACAACACACACACCCTGTAAAGTAATCATTCAACACATATGAAACATTACTCTCAGCCTACACACAACACACACACCCTGTAAAGTAATCATTCAACATATATGAAACATTACTCTCAGCCTACACACAACACACACACCCTGTAAAGTAATCATTCAACATATATGAAACATTACTCTCAGCCTACACACAACACACACACCCTGTAAAGTAATCATTCAACATATATGAAACATTACTCTCAGCCTACACACAACACACACACCCTGTAAAGTAATCATTCAACATATATGAAACATTACTCTCAGCCTACACACAACACACAAACCCTGTAAAGTAATCATTCAACATATATGAAACATTACTCTCAGCCTACACACAACACACAAACCCTGTAAAGTAATCATTCAACATATATGAAACATTACTCTCAGCCTACACACAACACACACACCCTGTAAAGTAATCATTCAACATATATGAAACATTACTCTCAGCCTACACACAACACACAAACCCTGTAAAGTAATCATTCAACATATATGAAACATTACTCTCAGCCTACACACAACACACAAACCCTGTAAAGTAATCATTCAACATATATGAAACATTACTCTCAGCCTACACACAACACACAAACCCTGTAAAGTAATCATTCAACATATATGAAACATTACTCTCAGCCTACACACAACACACACACCCTGTAAAGTAATCATTCAACATATATGAAACATTACTCTCAGCCTACACACAACACACAAACCCTGTAAAGTAATCATTCAACATATATGAAACATTACTCTCAGCCTACACACAACACACATACCCTGTAAAGTAATCATTCAACATATATGAAACATTACTCTCAGCCTACACACAACACACATACCCTGTAAAGTAATCATTCAACACATATGAAACATTACTCTCAGCCTACACACAACACACACACACCCTGTGAAGTAATCATTCAACATATATGAAACATTACTCTCAGCCTACACACAACACACACACCCTGTAAAGTAATCATTCAACATATATGAAACATTACTCTCAGCCTACACACAACACACACACCCTGTAAAGTAATCATTCAACATATATGAAACATTACTCTCAGCCTACACACAACACACACACCCTGTAAAGTAATCATTCAACATATATGAAACGTTACTCTCAGCCTACACACAACACACACACCCTGTGAAGTAATCATTCAACATATATGAAACATTACTCTCAGCCTACACACAACACACACACCCTGTAAAGTAATCATTCAACATATATGAAACATTACTCTCAGCCTACACACAACACACACACACTGTAAAGTAATCATTCAACATATATGAAACATTACTCTCAGCCTACACACAACACACAAACCCTGTAAAGTAATCATTCAACATATATGAAACATTACTCTCAGCCTACACACAACACACACACACTGTAAAGTAATCATTCAACATATATGAAACATTACTCTCAGCCTACACACAACACACAAACCCTGTAAAGTAATCATTCAACATATATGAAACGTTACTCTCAGCCTACACACAACACACACACCCTGTAAAGTAATCATTCAACATATATGAAACATTGTAAAGTGTTTCTAAACATTGTATTCTTAACTCATTATTCACAAAATTCAACAAAATCCTCCATCATAAAAAATTTATTTCCCTGAGATATCCAAGTAATTTATCTATCACCCCCCCCCAGCCCCATGCCCCAGCACCTCCATACCCCCCCATAATCTACCACCTCTCCTCTCCCCATAATCTACCACCTCTGCTTCCCCATAATCTACCACCTCTCCTGGCCCCCATAATCTACCACCTCTCCTCCCCCATAATCTACCACCTCTCCTCCCCCATAATCTACCACCTCTCCCCATAATCTACCACCCCTCCCCCATAATCTACCACCCCTCCCCCCATAATCTACCACCTCTCCCCCTATAATCTACCACCCCACCTCCCCCCATAATCTACCACCTCTCCTGCCCCATAATCTACCTCCCCTCCCCCTCTACACTCTACCATCTACTCCCTATCTTGCTGCCTCTGACCACTAACTCCTGCTCTCTCTTCCACAGCATGTGAAAGACAACATGAGAAAAGAATGTAAATGCCACGGTATGTCTGGCTCCTGTACCGTCAAGACGTGTTGGTGGAGACTCCCCTACTTCAGAAGGGTGGGCGACGCCCTAAAGGTAAGGGGAAATAGGGGAAATAGGGACCTATATAACCCCCCTATTTAGTAGGGGGAGTATAGCTTAATTGGTTCAGCCGGATAGGAATGGTTATTTCATTTATAAGATGACAGTGGTAAGGCATTTTCTCCTGATAGGTAGAATAGGAGAAAAGGGGATAGTAGCGCCTATTCAGAAAGTGGTTAAGTAATCTTAAAAGCTTCAGCTCCTGGGGTCCAGCCATATTGGCAAATGTGCTGGGACTCCAGACCTACTTATATGTCTATCCTCATATAGATATGAAAGCCATATACATTCCAACCTATCCATACACCCCTAGTATTGCCATGTGTAACTATACACCATATACATCCCTATCGGTCATACAGATATAGGGTGTATTGCAGCTTGCATACGAACAGCTGATAATACATCAGCTAATACATTAGCTGATGTATTATCTGGGGCTAATTAACCTAACTGCACCTCCGCGTTCAGACGAGGTATATCAGATGTCAATCAGAACGCTAGGCTAGCCCTTCATGTTTACGTATACTTGTGGGCAGGTATACTTATGGATAGATGAACCTGTCGGCATGTATACCTCTGGATACATGTGCTTGTGGCTAGGTATTCATAAAGGCAGAATAGCAGCTATAATTAAGGGAAATGTCAGTGTTTTAAAGAGACAGGATTCAGTCTATATATATATATATATATATATATATATATATATATATATATATATATATATATATATATATATATATATATATATATATATATGATTTATATGGTATTTTAATATATAAAGACAAAAATATATTCACGACCGAATGTTGAATCGTGATTGGTCTTATGCTATCCTCGGGTGACAGGACTTAAGACCAACATTAACGATATATTATTGGCCTTAAGAACCCTCCCCTCCCCCCCAGACTTCAGAGAGCATGTTTAAGTCCCATTACTTACCCTTAAAGGCCACTAACAACCAGTAATGAAGTGGTTGGACTGAACGAGCCCTTCTCCAACACTGCCTATTCCTGCTTTAACACAAAATACCTCTATTGCCTGTTTATCTACCCTGATATCAGTAGCTACACTGATGTCAGAATCTATCCTGATATCAGTAGCTACCCTGATGTCAGTATCTACACTGATGTCAGTATCTACCCTGATGTCAGAATCTACCCTGATGTCAGTATCTACACTGATGTCAGTATCTACCCTGATGTCAGTATCTATCCTGATGTCAGTAGCTACCCTGATGTCAGTATCTACCCTGATGTCAGTATCTATCCTGATAGCAGTATCTACCCTGATGTCAGTATCTACCCTGATGTCAGTATCTACCTTGATGTCAGTATCTACCCTGATGTCAGTATCTACCCTGATGTCAGTATCTACCCCTGACGTCAGTATCTACCCTGATGTCAGTATCTACCCTGATGTCAGTATCTACCCCTGACGTCAGTATCTACCCTGACGTCAGTATCTCTCTTACAACAGCTTCCCATAACTACAGTACCCCCCAGAAAATGGGGGACCCCCCTGAATATGGGGGGACCCCCTGACAAAGAGGGACCCCCTGAAATGGGGGGGGACCCCCCTGAGAATGGGGGGACCCCCTGACAAAGAGGGACCCCCTGAAAAGGGGGGGAACCCCCTGACAACATCACCCCTATGCTTCCAATCGTGTTTCTCACTCTGTCTCCCAATCCGTCAAGCAGGGCCTCCAGGCCACCAACTCCCCCCTCCCACCCTCGAACCACTGACCAAACTGACCTCTCCCGCTCCTTCAGGACCGCTTCGACGGGGCCTCGCGGGTGCTGGTGAAGAACGTAGGCAACCCGCGCACGCCCAACGACCGACGGCCCAATCGCAGACGTAAGAGCAAGCGACGGAAGAGGAAATCTTACAGGCTTTTCAAGCCGTTTAATCCAGAACACAAGCCTCCCTCCAAGAAAGATCTTGTCTACCTGGAGGAGTCTCCGGACTTTTGTGTCAGGAACCGTCAACTGGGTAAGGAGAGAGTGGAGAGAGAGAGAGAGAGAGAGAGAGAGAGAGAGAGAGAGAGAGAGAGAGAGAGAGAGAGAGAGAGAGAGAGAGAGAGAGAGAGAGAGAGAGAGAGAGAGAGAGAGAGAGAGAGAGAGAGAGAGAGAGAGAGAGAGAGAGAGAGAGAGAGAGAGAGAGAGAGAGAGAGAGAGAGAGAGAGAGAGAGAGAGAGAGAGAGAGAGAGAAATAAATGGACCTCTGGGAGTAAATTTCTACTAAGTTAAGGCAGGATAACAGCTCTTGCTTGCATTTTCACTAGATACGTCATTTGACAGCCCTTATGAACCTAGTCTTAGTTAAAACAGAGAGAGAGAGAGAGACAGAGAGAGAGAGAGAGAGAGAGAGAGAGAGAGACAGAGAGAGAGAGAGAGAGAGAGAGAGAGAGAGAGAGAGAGAGAGAGAGAGAGAGAGAGAGAGAGAGAGAGAGAGAGAGAGAGAGAGAGAGAGAGAGAGAGAGAGAGAGAGAGAGAGAGAGAGAGAGAGAGAGAGAGAGAGAGAGAGAGAGAGAGAGAGAGAGAGAGAGAGAGAGAGAGAGAGAGAGAGAGAGAGAGAGAGAGAGAGAGAGAGAGAGAGAGAGAGAGAGAGAGACAGAGATAGAGAGAGAGAGAGATAGAGAGAGAGAGACAGAGAGACAGACAGAGAGACAGAGAGAGAGAGAGAGAGTAACAAGGAAAACCAACAAATGCATTTAGATTCATTTTCTCAATTTCCATTTAACCTTCTGTTGCAAAATTGAAATCATGTGTACCTATATACAAGTGAATTTAAGTATATTCCTATCCAAAACTATATTTGAGAATCAACAATTTACCCAACCTATCCTTACTGACGATCCTTTGATGTAACCAGGTATCAACCAGGTATCAACCAGGTATCAACCAGCTCCTTATTCATCAATGTCAAATCTACCCAACATAGAGCAAGATTACCGAACTTCCACCAGGGGGTTAGAATGACCAGGGGCCAGATTCACGAAGCAGTTACGCAAGCACTTACGAACCTGTACATCTTTTCTCAATCTTTGGCGGCTTTGTTTACAATTATTAAACAGTTAATGAGCTCGGAAGCACCAGGAGGCTGTTTATAACAATAACAACAGTTGATTGGCAAGTTTTCATGCTTGTAAACTGTTTAATAAATGTAACCAAAGCCGTCAAAGATTCAGGAAAGATGTGTACACGTTCGTAAGTGCTTGCGTAACTACTTCGTGAATCTGGCCCCAGGGGGTTAATATCCCTAGGTTTACTCACCTCAAACTACCACCAGGGAGCCTAATCACCAGGGGCCAGATTCACGCAAACACTTACGAACGTGTACACATCTTTCCTCAATCTTTGATGGCTTTGGTTACATTTATTAAACAGTTTACAAGCATGAAAACTTGCCAATCAACTGTTGTTATTGTTATAAACAGCCTCCTGGTGCTTCCGAGCTCATTAACTGTTTAATAATTGTAAACAAAGCCGCCAAAGATTGAGAAAAAAATGTACAGGTTCGTAAGTGCTTGCGTAAGTACTTTCGTGAATCTGGCCCTAAGGCCTCCCTAAACCACTTCCAGCCCCATTAACAACCCCTTAGACCATTATAAGCCGCCAAAGATTGAAAAAAGATGGATAGGTTCGTAAGTGTTTGCGTAAGTGCTTTCGAGAATCTGTCCCCCACACTAATATCTCCCTCTCTCACCAGGTATCATCGGCACTCGAGGCAGAGAGTGTAACAACACCAGCATAGGTGTAGACGGCTGTGACCTCATGTGTTGTGGCCGGGAGTACGAGACTCGAGTGCTCGAGGTGGAGGAAAGGTGCTCCTGCACCTTCCAGTGGTGTTGTGTGGTCAAGTGTAAGACGTGCAAGTATATGAAAACGGTCCATACCTGCTCCTAGTGCCCCCCTGCACACACACACACACATACACACCTGCTTCCCACACCTGTGTGATTTTCCCACGGTGACATGTGTGTGTGTCTCTCCCTCCTCAGTGACATTGAAAGGATGGCACATAAACGCGTCTAATAAGCCGGAATCTTAGCTATTAAGACGCTGTAAATGTGACGTTCGCTACAATAATAACCCGAAAACCTTTGTAAATATGGAAGACAATGCCCCCGCAGAGCAAAATGAATAGTGTAAATAGGTAATGACCAATTTGTAAATATAGAAAACTCGCTCTAGTTCAGGTGTGTGTGTGTAAGTGTGTAAATATATCAACACTTCAAGACACCTGATATCAACAAGTCAAAGAGAAAACGTCCGCTGAAGGATAAAGAAAATGCATAGATAAACTAAATGCAAATAAATGCAGTTTTTGGATACATCAAGAAGAAAATATTAAGCTGTGAGCTCGTCTAAGGAGGTGTAGTTCGTGTTAAGCTCCTCACTAACGGTCGTTAGAGGTCGTTTAAGGAGACAGGTGATCTGACGACGTCTTGATGGGCTAATTGACAAGTGTTTCTGTCACCTCCCACGCGGTGTCAAGACGGGCCACGTGTACCAAGATAGACCACGTACATCAAGATAGACCACGTACATCAAGATAGACCACGTACATCAAGATAGATAGACCACGTATATCAAGATAGACCACGTACATCAAGATAGATAGACCACGTATATCAAGATAGACCACGTATATCAAGATAGATAGACCACGTACATCAAGATAGACCACGTACATCAAGATAGATAGACCACGTATATCAAGATAGACCACGTACATCAAGATAGATAGACCACGTATATCAAGATAGACCACGTATATCAAGATAGACCACGTATATCAAGATAGACCACGTACATCAAGATAGACCACGTACATCAAGATAGACCACGTACATCAAGATAGACCACGTATATCAAGATAGACCACGTATATCAAGATAGACCACGTATATCAAGATAGACCACGTATATCAAGATAGACCACGTATATCAAGATAGACCACGTACATCAAGATAGACCACGTACGTCAAGATAGACCACGTACATCAAGATAGACCACGTATATCAAGATAGATAGACCACGTATATCAAGATAGACCACGTATATCAAGATAGACCACGTATATCAAGATAGACCACGTACATCAAGATAGACCACGTATATCAAGATAGATAGACCACGTACGTCAAGATAGACCACGTACATCAAGATAGACCACGTACATCAAGATAGACCACGTATATCAAGATAGATAGACCACGTATATCAAGATAGACCACGTATATCAAGATAGACCACGTATATCAAGATAGATAGACCACGTATATCAAGATAGACCACGTACATCAAGATAGACCACGTATATCAAGATAGACCACGTATATCAAGATAGACCACGTACATCAAGATAGACCACGTATATCAAGATAGACCACGTATATCAAGATAGATAGACCACGTACATCAAGATAGACCACGTACATCAAGATAGACCACGTATATCAAGATAGACCACGTACATCAAGATAGACCACGTACGTCAAGATAGACCACGTACATCAAGATAGATAGACCACGTACATCAAGATAGACCACGTACGTCAAGATAGACCACGTACGTCAAGATAGACCACGTATATCAAGATAGACCACGTACATCAAGATAGACCACGTACATCAAGATAGACCACGTACATCAAGATAGACCACGTACGTCAAGATAGACCACGTACATCAAGATAGATAGACCACGTACATCAAGATAGACCACGTACGTCAAGATAGACCACGTACATCAAGATAGATAGACCACGTACATCAAGATAGACCACGTACATCAAGATAGACCACGTACGTCAAGATAGACCACGTATATCAAGATAGACCACGGGCGTCTCACTCCAAATCCGGTTAAGCAATAACTACCGAAATACGGTTAATAGAGTAGTTCATTCATGCCTACTTACATGAAAATACGTAAATACGAAAACTAATACGCCAAAAATATCCAAACTAGATTCCACTCTAGAGAACTTTTGTAGCTTATTAAAGGAAAAATATCTATCTTTTGGTTTCTAAAGATAACATGTCTGGATGCGATATCTATGAGTGAGCAGGAGTGTGGTTGGAACGATAGCCAACCAGTATTGTGGCCGTGACCGTAGAATCGCCAACTGTCAGCCAGTTAGCGATATCGCTCGCAAATATACATTGCGGTATACACAGCAAAAATATATCGCGAAATTACTGTTCAATTCGCTGTATATAAAGCGATCTATGATGTCAACAAAGGTCCCCATAACACAGTGTTTACTCAAGCCGACAGACCTATTGTGCTCTCAGACCCCCTTCAAGGTCTGCGGGTTCACCCTATGCCCCTGTTACCTAGCAGTAAAAAAGGTACCTGGGTGTTAGTCAGCTGTCACGGGCTGCTTCCTGGGGGTGGAGGCCTGGTCGAGGACCGGGCCGCGGTGACTCTAAAGCCCTGAAATCATCATCTCATCTCAAGAAGAAGGTGAAGCTTGGACTTGGAAAGGTGACCCAAGATCACAGAATGCTCAAGGACTCGAGCAAGGACTCGAGCAGAGTCACCCACCAAACCACTCATAAAAAAACTCACAATGCAGTTCATCTCACACAATAAACTGTCAAAAAAAAAGAGCCACTAGCATCACTGATTAGAATGTATTCCTCGGTGTTCTGCTCGAGTGGTGATAAGCCGTGTATTGATTAGCTTACCACCTGGACATTGCTCGAATGCCCGCGACCA
The DNA here is from genome assembly GCF_020424385.1 of Procambarus clarkii. Classification (NCBI taxonomy): domain Eukaryota; kingdom Metazoa; phylum Arthropoda; class Malacostraca; order Decapoda; family Cambaridae; genus Procambarus; species Procambarus clarkii. The sequence continues at coordinate 77,557 of NW_025551997.1, forward strand.
AGTTCAAGAAAAATGGTACATGCCATTTTTTTTTACCAGTGAGGGAATTGAGTGTGGAGATGGAGGCTGGAACTGCCCTAGAGGAGCTCTCATACAGGCTCGCCCTCATTAGGGTCTCAACAACCTATAATGAACAACCCAGCGGGTTTTCTTCCTATTGGGGAGTGTTGAACATGCTGGTATGGGGCGGTGTGTCCACTCACAGGATGTGTGGCGCGGCCTAATACTGTCACTATGGCGGTGTGTCCACTCACAGGATGTGTGGCGCGGCCCAATAAACTCGCCCCTCGGGGCAAAATTTAAATTTTTTCAATTTGGTTGTTGTTGTTGTTGATTCAACAACTGGGAACCCAAAAAAAAGTTCCAAGTAGCACGGTCTATGGTGATCCCGTTGCTGGGACTAACGCTCCCCTTGCTATTAATATAAAAATATGATAACAGTTATCCTCGAATGATAACGATTCACTCCTGATCACACACACACGTTATCACGACGCTGGACCAGTGATTAGTCACACTGAGTGATCAATTATAGACATTAATCACACTGAGTGATCAATTATAGACATTTTATCGTCATTTTTTCTCTTGATTGCCACAGTGATACCAACACTACCAGCGAGACAGGTTGGCAGAACTGTCGGCAGATCAACAAACCTCGCTCTCCAAAATATTCCTTCTCCCAAATGTGCTTAGGTTAATTCTGCTTTTTTTACAAAGTTAACCAGATAGAAGTAGGTTTAACGTCTTTATCATTGCCATAGTTTGTATATATAAAGCTGAATACGTAATTAAGATTAAAAATATGGGCTGGAGGCTGAGTGCCGGTCAATAAGTAACTGTAGATATTTGATCTTGGAGGCTGGGCTCACAGTCAAGTAGAACCCTTCAATGGTGAACTTTGGTGTTCATGTTGAACAGTTACCACCCTTCGGGGAGGCTGTGAACAGGCTGTATCTCCGTCTTCTGAAGGCTTATGAACATATTGAACTTCAAACTAGCCTGTGCTCTAAGCGCTAACTCAACACACACTTACACACACACACACACACACACACACATACACACATACACACACACCCACACACACACACACACACACACACACACACACACACACACACACACACACACACACACACACACACACACACACACACACACACACACACACACACACACACACACACACACACACACACACACACACACACACACACACACACACACACACACACACACACACACACCACACACACACACACACACACACACACACACACACACACACACACACACACACACACACACACACACACACACACACACACACACACGTGTTCAAAATCAATCAGTGGTGAACATCACATTCAAAATAGACAATGGTTCACATCAGCCTTTTAGAACAAAGAGTTCTCCATGTGCAGGCGATGAGTCACAATAACGTGGCTGAAGTATGTTGACCAGACCACACACTAGAAGGTGAAGGGACGACGACGCTCCGGTCCGTACTGGACCATTTTCACAATCGACTTTGAGAATGGTCCAGGACGGACCGAAACGTCGTCGTCCCTTCACTTTCTAGGGTGTGGTCTGGTCAACAAAGGGTTCTCCATCACTATACACATTATACTGTTCGCTACTAGTCAAAGTCGCCCTACAGATTTGGTAAATATAATATAGAATATAGCTGGGATAAGAAGGGGGGCCGGGATTTTGTGGGGGGGGGGGTCTGGGGGGGGTTAGTGGAGCACGTCGTGGTTCAGGGGGTTAGGGAGGGGTGTCGGAGATGCCACCTGGCCAGCCAAGAGGAGCGTAATAAAAGCCTGAAGACTGATAACCTTGTATTAGAGAATGATTCAACAGCCTGATCCTCAAGATATCAGGCAACCTGTTTCTCACCAACATGCGACTCTGGTCTCAAAATGCATCGGACACAACAGCTTAGTGGGTCCCTTCCCTCCCCCCCCCCCTTTACAAAAGTCCTGGTAATTTGGGAACACGTTGGTGACCCCGCTCTGATCATGACCTTTGACCTCACGTCTCCAGCTGCTCGCCCAGCATCTTAAAGACTCAACTGCTACAGTAATGAGATAGTCATTGTATCCAATTGCTTACAGTTGTTCGAACTTACGAATCTTAAGTTGTTTGGTAGTTTGGTAGTCTCACACTAAGGACCACGGTGCTTGCAGTCCTAATATATATATATATATATATATATATATATATATATATATATATATATATATATAGCCAGGTGGTCAGTGTGGCGTGGGTCATGATGAGTGGATCTTAGCTCTTGGGTCCCGGTTCTTCCTTGGTCACTGCTGACATCAGCAATGTGACATGTATATATATTGGGAATGTATATTACATCATTATGTATGATATTGTTTTGATTGTGTCAGTGTGAGTGGTTAAGGCAGGTGTGTGTGGTGGGTGGGTGTTGGTACTGTGGTAGAGGCAGGTGTGTGTGGTGGGTGGGTGTTGGTACTGTGGTAGAGGCAGGTGTGTGTGGTGGGTGTTGGTACTGTGGTAGAGGCAGGTGTGTGTGGTGGGTGTTGGTGCTGTGGTAGAGGCAGGTGTGTGTGGTGGGTCTTGGTGCTGTGGTAGAGGCAGGTATGTGTGGTGGGTGGGTGATGGTACTGTGGTAGAGGCAGGTGTGTGTGGTGGGTGGGTGTTGGTACTGTGGTAGAGGCAGGTGTGTGTGGTGGGTGGGTGTTGGTACTGTGGTAGAGGCAGGTGTGTGTGTGGTGAGTCTTGGTACTGTGGTAGAGGCAGGTGTGTGTGGTGGGTGGGTGTTGGTACTGTGGTAGAGGCAGGTGTGTGTGGTGGGCGGGTGTTGGTACTGTGGTAGAGGCAGGTGTGTGTGGTGGGTGGGTGTTGGTACTGTGGTAGAGGCAGGTGTGTGTGGTGGGTGGGTGTTGGTACTGTGATAGAGGCAGGTGTGTGTGGTGGGCGGGTGTTGGTACTGTGGTAGAGGCAGGTGTGTGTGGTGGGTGGGTGTTGGTACTGTGGTAGAGGCAGGTGTGTGTGGTGGGTGGGTGTTGGTACTGTGATAGAGGCAGGTGTGTGTGGTGGGCGGGTGTTGGTACTGTGGTAGAGGTAGGTGGTGTGTGGTGGGTGGGTTTTGGTACTGTGGTAGAGGCAGGTGTGTGTGGTGGGTGGGTGTTGGTACTGTGGTAGAGGCAGGTGTGTGTGGTGGGTGGGTGTTGGTACTGTGGTTGAGGCAGGTGTGTGTGGTGGCTGGGTGTTGGTACTGTGGTAGAGGCAGGTGTGTGTGGTGGCTGGGTGTTGGTACTGTGGTAGAGGCAGGTGTGTGGTGGGTGGGTGTTGGTACTGTGGTAGAGGCAGGTGTGTGTGGTGGGTGGGTGTTGGTACTGTGGTAGAGGCAGGTGTGTGTGGTGGGTGGGTGTTGGTACTGTGGTAGAGGCAGGTGTGTGTGGTGGGTGGGTGTTGGTACTGTGGTTGAGGCAGGTGTGTGTGGTGGGTGGGTGTTGGTACTGTGGTAGAGGCAGGTGTGTGTGGTGGGTGGGTGTTGGTACTGTGGTAGGGGCAGGTGTGTGTGGTGGGTGGGTGTTGGTACTGTGGTAGAGGCAGGTGTGTGGTGGGTGGGTGTTGGTACTGTGGTAGAGGCAGGTGGGTGTTGGTACTGTGGTAGAGGCAGGTGTGTGTGGTGGGTGGGTGTTGGTACTGTGGTAGAGGCAGGTGTGTGTGTGGTGGGTGGGTGTTGGTACTGTAGTAGAGGCAGGTGTGTGTGGTGGGCGGGTGTTGGTACTGTGGTAGAGGCAGGTGTGTGTGGTGGGTGGGTGTTGGTACTGTGGTTGAGGCAGGTGTGTGTGGTGGGTGGGTGTTGGTACTGTGGTAGAGGCAGGTGTGTGTGGTGGGTGGGTGTTGGTACTGTGGTAGAGGCAGGTGTGTGGTGGGTGGGTGTTGGTACTGTGGTAGAGGCAGGTGTGTGTGGTGGGTGGGTGTTGGTACTGTGGTAGAGGCAGGTGTGTGTGTGGTGGGTGGGTGTTGGTACTGTGGTAGAGGCAGGTGTGTGTGGTGGGCGGGTGTTGGTACTGTGGTAGAGGCAGGTGTGTGTGGTGGGTGGGTGTTGGTACTGTGGTAGAGGCAGGTGTGTGTGGTGGGTGGGTGTTGGTACTGTGGTAGAGGCAGGTGTGTGTGGTGGGTGGGTGTTGGTACTGTGGTAGAGGCAGGTGTGTGTGGTGGTTGAGTCTTGGTACTGTGGTAGAGGCAGGTGTGTGTGGTGGTTGGGTGTTGGTACTGTGGTAGAGGCAGGTGTGTGTGGTGGTTGGGTCTTGGTACTGTGGTAGAGGCAGGTGTGTGTGTGGGTGGGTGTTGGTACTGTGGTAGAGGCAGGTGTGTGTGGTGGATGGGTCTTGGTACTGTGGTAGAGGCAGGTGTGTGTGGTGGGTGGGTGATGGTACTGTGGTAGAGGCAGGTGTGTGTGGTGGGTGGGTGTTGGTACTGTGGTAGAGGCAGGTGTGTGTGGTGGGTGGGTGATGGTACTGTGGTAGAGGCAGGTGTGTGTGTGGTGAGTCTTGGTACTGTGGTAGAGGCAGGTGTGTGTGGTGGGTGGGTGTTGGTACTGTGGTAGAGGCAGGTGTGTGTGGTGGGCGGGTGTTGGTACTGTGGTAGAGGCAGGTGTGTGTGGTGGGTGGGTGTTGGTACTGTGGTAGAGGCAGGTGTGTGTGGTGGGTGGGTGTTGGTACTGTGATAGAGGCAGGTGTGTGTGGTGGGCGGGTGTTGGTACTGTGGTAGAGGCAGGTGTGTGTGGTGGGTGGGTGTTGGTACTGTGGTAGAGGCAGGTGTGTGTGGTGGGTGGGTGTTGGTACTGTGATAGAGGCAGGTGTGTGTGGTGGGCGGGTGTTGGTACTGTGGTAGAGGTAGGTGTGTGTGGTGGGTGGGTTTTGGTACTGTGGTAGAGGCAGGTGTGTGTGGTGGGTGGGTGTTGGTACTGTGGTAGAGGCAGGTGTGTGTGGTGGGTGGGTGTTGGTACTGTGGTTGAGGCAGGTGTGTGTGGTGGCTGGGTGTTGGTACTGTGGTAGAGGCAGGTGTGTGTGGTGGGTGGGTGTTGGTACTGTGGTAGAGGCAGGTGTGTGGTGGGTGGGTGTTGGTACTGTGGTAGAGGCAGGTGTGTGTGGTGGGTGGGTGTTGGTACTGTGGTAGAGGCAGGTGTGTGTGGTGGGTGGGTGTTGGTACTGTGGTAGAGGCAGGTGTGTGTGGTGGGTGGGTGTTGGTACTGTGGTTGAGGCAGGTGTGTGTGGTGGGTGGGTGTTGGTACTGTGGTAGAGGCAGGTGTGTGTGGTGGGTGGGTGTTGGTACTGTGGTAGGGGCAGGTGTGTGTGGTGGGTGGGTGTTGGTACTGTGGTAGAGGCAGGTGTGTGGTGGGTGGGTGTTGGTACTGTGGTAGAGGCAGGTGGGTGTTGGTACTGTGGTAGAGGCAGGTGTGTGTGGTGGGTGGGTGTTGGTACTGTGGTAGAGGCAGGTGTGTGTGTGGTGGGTGGGTGTTGGTACTGTAGTAGAGGCAGGTGTGTGTGGTGGGCGGGTGTTGGTACTGTGGTAGAGGCAGGTGTGTGTGGTGGGTGGGTGTTGGTACTGTGGTTGAGGCAGGTGTGTGTGGTGGGTGGGTGTTGGTACTGTGGTAGAGGCAGGTGTGTGTGGTGGGTGGGTGTTGGTACTGTGGTAGAGGCAGGTGTGTGGTGGGTGGGTGTTGGTACTGTGGTAGAGGCAGGTGTGTGTGGTGGGTGGGTGTTGGTACTGTGGTAGAGGCAGGTGTGTGTGTGGTGGGTGGGTGTTGGTACTGTGGTAGAGGCAGGTGTGTGTGGTGGGCGGGTGTTGGTACTGTGGTAGAGGCAGGTGTGTGTGGTGGGTGGGTGTTGGTACTGTGGTAGAGGCAGGTGTGTGTGGTGGGTGGGTGTTGGTACTGTGGTAGAGGCAGGTGTGTGTGGTGGGTGGGTGTTGGTACTGTGGTAGAGGCAGGTGTGTGTGGTGGTTGAGTCTTGGTACTGTGGTAGAGGCAGGTGTGTGTGGTGGTTGGGTGTTGGTACTGTGGTAGAGGCAGGTGTGTGTGGTGGTTGGGTCTTGGTACTGTGGTAGAGGCAGGTGTGTGTGGTGGGTGGGTGTTGGTACTGTGGTAGAGGCAGGTGTGTGTGGTGGATGGGTCTTGGTACTGTGGTAGAGGCAGGTGTGTGTGGTGGGTGGGTCTTGGTACTGTGGTAGGGAGCAGGTGTGTGTGGTGGGGTGGGTCTTGGTACTGTGGTAGAGGCAGGTGTGTGTGGTGGGTGGGTCTTGGTACTGTGGTAGAGGCAGGTGTGTGTGGTGGGTGGGTGTTGGTACTGTGGTAGAGGCAGGTGTGTGTGGTGGGTGGGTCTTGGTACTGTGGTAGAGGCAGGTGTGTGGTGGGTGGGTCTTAGTACTGTGGTAGGTCACAGGTGTGTGTGGTGGGTCTAAGTACTGTGGTAGGTCACAGATGTGTGTGGTGGGTGGGTCTTAGTACTGTGGTAGGTCACAGGTGTGTGTGGTGGGTCTTTCAGGTTTCTAGAAAATGTTCTCCCTGTAAATTTAAATCAAAATCTATGAGATTAATTAATTAATCATCGACATATAAAATCCCAATTATGAAATGGGCAAATTAAACAAAAAATCTATGTGATAAATTGTGTGAATTAAAATGGTTAAAACAAATTTTAATTATATTCACATTGACAGAAATAGACGATTACTGCAGTAGGACGATTTAGCTCATTTTGTTAAGAGATAAGATAGTGTCTTTAGACAATAGTGTTCCCCCCATTATTAATGGTTTTCTATATCTATGGCACGTACACAGGGTGCATCAAAAACTATTGGTGATCGCTTTGACTCTCAGGTCACGCATCAGGCACTGGTGTTGCACACACGTCCACTCTTGTGCAATACTGTTGCAACACACCCTATGCAACTTGACCCCCTACCTGTGACGACCCCACCAACCCCTGACCCCCACCCCTGACTCCTACCCCTGACCCCTACCCCTGACCCATTCCCCAATTCCTTCAAATGTCTAAACCACCCCTCTGTGTCCTCCCCATCCCTCCCCAAACACTGGTGAAAAATATAGTTGTATATAATTCGGTCTCCGTCCTTGTCTGATTCGGAGTTCTTTGCTTAGTTAAGGATCCCCTTAAATTATTTCCCCATGCTTCCATTTTCTTTTTTGATATCTGAACATGTCGAACAGAATAAAAACAATATAACGATTGTTAATTCGGTCTTTTATTTCTTCCTAAAGTGGTTAGTGACGGTTGGTATATTAGGATGAGACTTGGCGCCATTTTACGCATCGACGACAAGAAATTGGATTTCTTTACAACGGGATTTGAGCTCTGTGGATGTGAAAATTTTGTGTGTTAATAAAGTTATCAAAAATATAGCTTTTCGACCCTTTCTCAAAGTCTTTTAATATCTTTTATCTTTTATCTGTCTCTCTCTCTTTGTCTGTGTGTCTCTCTCTCTCTCTGTCTTTCTCTCTCTCTCTCTCTCTCTCTCTCTCTCTCTCTCTCTCTCTCTCTCTCTCTCTCTCTCTCTCTCTCTCTCTCTCTCTCTCTCTCTGTCTGTCTGTCTGTCTGTCTCTCTGTCTCTCTCTCTCTCTCTCTGTCTGTCTGTCTGTCTGTCTGTCTGTCTCTCTCTCTCTCTCTCTCTCTCTCTCTCTCTCTCTCTCTCTCTCTCTCTCTCTCTCTATCTCTCTCTCTCTCTCTGTTGACCAGACCACACACTAGACGGTGAAGGGATGACAACGTTTCGGTCGGTCCTGGACCATTCTCACAATCGACTTGAGAATGGTCCAGGACGGACCGAAACGTCGTCGTCGTCCCTTCACCTTCTAGTGTGTGGTCTGGCCAACATACTTTAGCCCCGTTATTGTGACTCATCGCCTGCTTAAGTCTATAACTTTCACGGCTGATTAAGTACATCGACATATGACTCTTGAGAGAATAACTGAGGAGTCGAAATTCTCCTGAAAAATCTGTGTGAACCAAAGTGGCCGCTTGAGGAATGGGTCGAGTCCTTGTAATTGACTTACAGCTTCGGTCCCAATTATTTACGACAGTGGGCTAATTGCCTGCCTATTGCGGCGTGGTCTGCCACTGTTTTGTAGCGATGAACACACCCGCCACATAATTGGTGGGGCATAAAAGTTAAGAGCCGCTGTTCACAGGTGCTAAAAGCCTCGACACCCCACAACATCCTGAGCTCAATTACACTCGATTGCCAATCGCGAAGGACATTCAGATGTCCTTGGTGATTGTCCTTAGCTCATTGTCCTGTAACCTCCCCCCGCCTGTAATACACTTATACGCATACAATAGTGAGTAATAATACAGCATTACATAGTAGAAAAGATGGAAATAACGAGGAAATTAACTTATACAGAAGAGTTAGAGGACATTTACCCTAGGACTGGTTATCTGAAGACCCTGTAGGGTGAGTGGGTTGCAGGGTGAGGGGGGGGGAGGGGTTGGGTGGACAGGTTTGGTGGACAGGGTGAAAGGTAGTGTGGACCGAGTGAGTGAATTTGAAGCTGACATTTTTGAAGTTTGAAGCTTCGAAGAGTTGAAAGCTTATCTCTTATCTAATCACCTCGATTGGATGAGGGGTAAGGATTGTGAGGGTTTCACGGGGGTGTAGGGAATAGTTGTGTGGGATGTCGTAGCTCAGTCGATTAAGGCAACGTCTGGGAATGCTCTCGGACGGAAGTTCGAACCTTCGCTACGGCCCCTTGTGGATTTGTTCAGTTGGGTGGGAGTTTATGGGGGACACCCCCCCCCCCCAACTGTTACCTCACCACACACCAGCTTTTACAACATATTACAACCATTACAACCACTTAAGACATTCGTCTCTGTGGTTATAGATTCAGCTACTAGGAACAAAAAGTTCCAAGTAGCACGGGCTATGGTGAGCCCGTAGTGGACTTACCTGGCACAGGAGCGGGGCAAGTAGCACGGGCTATGGTGAGCCCGTAGTGGACTTACCTGGCACAGGAGCGGGGCAAGTAGCACGGGCTATGGTGAGCCCGTAGTGGACTTACCTGGCACAGGAGCGGGGCAAGTAGCACGGGCTATGGTGAGCCCGTAGTGGACTTACCTGGCACAGGAGCGGGGCAAGTAGCACGGGCTATGGTGAGCCCGTAGTGGACTTACCTGGCACAGGAGCGGGGCAAGTAGCACGGGCTATGGTGAGCCCGTAGTGGACTTACCTGGCACAGGAGCGGGGCAAGTAGCACGGGCTATGGTGAGCCCGTAGTGAACTTACCTGGCACAGGAGCGGGGCAAGTAGCACGGGCTATGGTGAGCCCGTAGTGGACTTACCTGGCACAGGAGCGGGGCAAGTAGCACGGGCTATGGTGAGCCCGTAGTGGACTTACCTGACACAGGAGCGGGGCAAGTAGCACGGGCTATGGTGAGCCCGTAGTGGACTTACCTGGCACAGGAGCGGGGCAAGTAGCACGGGCTATGGTGAGCCCGTAGTGGACTTACCTGGCACAGGAGCGGGGCAAGTAGCACGGGCTATGGTGAGCCCGTAGTGGACTTACCTGGCACAGGAGCGGGGCAAGTAGCACGGGCTATGGTGAGCCCGTAGTGGACTTACCTGGCACAGGAGCGGGGCAAGTAGCACGGGCTATGGTGAGCCCGTAGTGGACTTACCTGGCACAGGAGCGGGGCAAGTAGCAAGGGCTATGGTGAGCCCGTAGTGGACTTACCTGGCACAGGAGCGGGGCAAGTAGCACGGGCTATGGCGAGCCCGTAAACTCATCTCTACTCCTAGACTCCTTAATACCTCAGGACAGGTCAGGTGGAGAACAGTTTTGAGAGTCTTAAAACCTTCATTGTCCTCCAATATTACCTTACGTATCCTTGGGAATGTTGAATATAACTTATCATATACCACATATGCACTTACTAATCAGCCAAATAGCGAATACAAGCAATAAGTCACATATGTACTGTTTTGTACGAGAGCGGGTTAGAATTTTGAGCTAGAAATTTGAACTCATAAGTATTATAATATATTTTTTTATTTGTATGGAGACAGAGAAGAAAATGTTTGAAAGCACTATTATACAGAGAGCCGGTCGGCCGAGCGGACAGCACGCTGGACTTGTGATCCTGTGGCCCCGGGTTCGATCCCAGGCGCCGGCGAGAAACAATGGGCAGAGTTCCTTTCACCCTATGCACCCCCTGTTACCTAGCAGTAAAATAGGTACCTGGGTGTTAGTCAGCTGTCACGGGCTGCTTCCTGGGGGTGGAGGCCTAGTCGAGGACCGGGCCGCGGGGACACTAAAGCCCCGAAATCATCTCAAGATAACCTCAAGATATACAGGACTTATTCAGGACATCAATAAGTCTTATGAAGTGCTTTAAACTGTTAACTTTACTAATTACATGTTTATATAATTCCTAAAGTTGATTAGCAATTAGGTTGAGTAAAGTTGAATCATTATAATAATTCCCAAGAAGTAAAGTTGGTGAATTATAACAAAAATAATGTACTTTTTTTTTAATAAAAATGGAGTTTGTTGCTTATTTATTTTTATATTTATTATTTTCCTGTTAATAAAGATATAACTGAGATAGAAATAAATTAAATCTTTATTAAAACTTATTAAAAATGATTAATATTAATGTTTTTAACAAAACAATTGAAAAAAAAAATTGAAAATAATATTTTACCTTTTTAAACAATTAGAAATGTAATTGACATATTATAAGCTTTCATTTTTATTATTAAGCATACGTTACCTTGAGGTTACCTTGAGGTGCTTCCGGGGCTTAGTGTCCCCGCGGCCCGGTCGTCGACCAGGCCTCCTGGTTGCCTGACTGATCAACCAGGCTGTTGGACGCGGCTGCTCGCAGCCTGACGTACGAGTCACAGCCTGGTTGATCAGGTATCCTTTGGAGGGGCACCAATAAAGTCAATAAAAGAAAAAACTAATATTGTAGCCGAGGTGGGAATACATAATTCAGGGCACTGAATGCTACCGAAACTTACTGGCGTGCCAACTCCGGCACGTGTACCATATATTCGCCACCCCAGCCGCACTTACGAACGTGTACATCTTTCCTCAATCTTTGACGGCTTTGGTTACATTTATTAAACAGTTTACAAGCATGAAAACTTGCCAATCAACTGTTGTTATTGTTATAAACAGCCTCCTGGTGCTTCCGAGCTCATTAACTGTTGAATTAAACAGTTTACAGTTTACGAGCCTGAAAACGAGTTATTAAACAGTTTACAAGCATGAAAACTTGCCAATCAACTGTTGTAATTGTTATAAACAGCCTCCTGGTGCTTCCGGAGCTCATTAACTGTTTAATAATTGTAAACAAAGCGGCCAAAGATTGGGAAAAGATGTACAAGGTTCGTCAGTGCTTGCGTAACTGCTTTCGTGAATCTGTTAACAGGACCTACACCTCCAAGTTTGCACTAGCGAGACATTGCCACACACCTGAGAGCAGGAAACTCTGCAATACGGCTCTAGCCATCTCACGCAGCACCCTAAAGAGGAAACACATAACAAATATATGAGAGGCCATGGCGTGTTGCAAGCAGGGGGTGTTGCAAGCAGGCGTGTTGCAAGCAGGCGTGTTGCAAGCAGGGGGTGTTGCAAGCAGGTGTGTTGCAAGCAGGGGGTGTTGCAAGCAGGCGTGTTGCAAGCAGGTGTGTTGCAAGCAGGTGTGTTGCAAGCAGGGGTGTTGCAAGCAGGGGTGTTGCAAGCAGGGGTGTTGCACGCAGGTGTGTTGCAAGCAGAGGTGTTGCAAGCAGAGGTGTTGCAAGCAGGGGTGTTGCAAACAGAGGTGTTACAAGCAGGTGTGTTGCAAGCAGGGGTGTTGCAAGCAGGGTGTTGCAAGCATGGGTGTTGCAAGCAGGCGCGTTGCAAGCAGGGGTGTTACAAGCAGGGGTGTTGCGAGCAGGCGTGTTGCAAGCTGGGGTGCTGCAAGCAGGCGTGTTGCAAGCAGGCGTGTTGCAAGCAGGGGTGTTGCAAGCTGGGGTGTTGCAAGCAGGGGTGTTGCGAGCAGGCGTGTTGCAACCAGGCGTGTTGCAAGCTGGGGTGTTGCAAGCAGGCGTGTTGCAGGCAGGCGTGTTGCAAGCAGGCGTGTTGCAAGCTGGGGTGTTGCAAGCAGGCGTGTTGCAAGCTGGGGTGTTGCAAGCAGGCGTGTTGCAAGCAGGCGTGTTGCAAGCAGGGGTGTTGCGCGCAGGCGTGTTGCAAGCAGGGGTGTTGCAAGCTGGGGTGTTGCAAGCAGGCGTGTTGCAAGCAGGGGTGTTGCAAGCAGGCGTGTTGCAAGCAGGGGTGTTGCAAGCAGGGGTGTTGCGAGCAGGGGTGTTGCAAGCAGGGGTGTTGCAAGCTGGGATGTTGCAAGCAGGCGTGTTGCAAGCAGAGGTGTTGCAATCAGA